>OX328014.1:38009592-38162092 GCA_946811545.1 Netelia fuscicornis | reverse complement strand
GTGTAACGCCCCCAAAAAGTAGCTTGCCACGTCGATACCGTCATTCACATCGTTTACCGAGCTCATCGCTGTCAGACGAATCTCACTGTGACGCGTCGTTACAGCGCACAATAAATGGGTGTTTAAAAAGCTCATAATCTCATCCTTGTACCCCGATATATCCAGATACTCTAGATGTCTAATCGAGCACCGCGCCAGGGTTATCGGCGCCTGGAAAACAGGGATTGCGTGATATATGTTAGACAGTTCGACGTACACGCTACGTACTTCGTCGACCAACCACACATCACAGCACCCGTCGGTCGACACATCTAATATTAAGCAGCGAAATATACAGCCACCTATGCGCGCGACACAGTGTAACCCCATCGTAGCTACCGCCTCGTCTACGCGGACGCCACACCGTTCTTTATTATAATAATCGCACAGAAGTTTATTTAACGCACTATATGTTTTGTGCATTGCGGCTGTACGCACATAAACCACACCGAAGTCATCGATGTCGACGACCGTACAATAAAAAAATGCTGGCAAATCAACGTCAAGCATATGCACGGACGGATACATTTTGAATTGTTTCGGGTTCGCTTGTCGGATTGTAACTAACTTCTAATGAGTGACGAAATCTTTCAAAAATCTAGCACGCCCCACCCCTGCACCGTCTCAAGATTTATCATAGCTTAGCTCAGTATTTTCGTAGAAGACACAGCGCTGTATGAACACAGGACTCGTCACGTACCGAGGACGCAGCATTTTTAACTGATGATAGTAACAGAATTCATGCAAGGGTGTTATGCAGCACGTATTTGTTTTATGCGATTCGTACCGTCGAACGGATGAGAGAAAAAGAATGAGCGAGGTTCCTATGGCGAAATAATTTCAACAGCCTACACGAGGCACTTAACGAACGGATGTTTTTCATCTTTCGTTGAAAAATTATTTTCGCCCAATACAATTTTCGATCTTTTTCCATAACTTCAACGGTCTAAAATTGTTCAGTCAGTTTATACCGCATTAAAGCTAAATCGCCAGTGGTTAAAATATTTCTACACGACCCTCTAAGCAATCTGATGCACTTTTCGATCTTTTTCCATAACTTCAACAGTCTAAAATTGTTCAGTCAGTTTATACCGCGTTAAAGCTAAATCGCCAGCGGTTAAAATATTTCTACACGACCCTCTAAGCAATCTGATGTTAAAATTAAATTGTCAGAAAAACCTCCCTACACGCCCAACCTCTGAGCCAGTCTACGATATGGCTCAGCATTTTTGCAGAGTTATTAAGATTCATCCTCGAGAGAAATGAATACAATGGTCACTGTACATACATATGTAAGAAAGATTGGCGCCGTATACCGAATATCGTAACTTGACAAATACACCGATGATCTTATGTTCGAAAGGTCGCGCGATAGCGCTTTGTAAAAAGATACGTGAGAATGAGAGAGAGAGAGAGAGAGTATGCAGCTCGCGTTTCTCAAGAGAGAGAGAGAGAGAGAGAGAGAGAGAGAGAGAGAGAGAGAGAGAGAGAGAGAGAGAGAGAGAGAGAGAGAGAGAGAGAGCTATAGGCCGTGCATAAGAGCGAAAGAGACAGAGGGGCGAGCTCGCGAAGACGTCGCGGCATATACGTTCCGCAGCGTACCTTCCCCCCGTACCGTTCACCACCACCTCGCCTATACTCTAGATCAGAAGACAGGCGCTCGCTCTATCTCTTAAAGGTACTGCATGTATGAGAGAGAAAGAGCTTTAGAGATCTCTTTAGGAAGACAGGGAGCATGCTACCGCCCGCTTCTTTTCGTTTTCTATATAGACGAATAAATATCGTTTTTCGTGCCGTACCAAATAGAACAACTGTATAATCTTTTTAATTATTATGAATAATATGTACGAGCCGTTGCACATCAAACGGTGTAACCGATAGAATTTTAAATTTTCGTTGTTTTCATATTTTTCAGTACCACCGAAAAATTCTTTGCGATAAATTTTGAGATTTATAATCACCCTCTTAAAAGACATCGCTTTTAAAAACAACTCTTTTTGAAAATTTACGTTTACTGAGTGTACTTTTAAAAATATAGAAAATTATTTAAGACGTTTTGAGTTTAATTTTAAGCTGGCGCGCCTCTGAATCATATAAAAAGTTTATCTCAGCATTTTACATGTACATTTATATTATTATACTTAAAACAATAACGTGTGTGCGCAATAAGGGTCCTCCTAATTATATTTACTACATGTAAATTTTCAAATACGTCGATGATCTTATATTTACTACCTGTAAATTTTCAAATACGTCGATGATCTTATGTTCGAAAGAGCGCGCGATAACACTCGGGACAAAAATTATTTTTTATTTATAGAAACTCTTCTTAAGCGAAATAATTTCAATGTTCTGACTTTTTATTCATTAAGCTGGTACATCTTTGAATCGTACACGCTTTGCAAACAGATGACAACACAACAGCGCTTTGTAAAGATACAGGAGAACGAGAGAGAGAGAGAGAGAGAGAGAGAGAGAGTATACAGCTCGCTCTGCTCAAGAGAGCGAGCTATAGACGGCACATAAGAGCTAAAGAGATAGAGGGGCGAGCTCGCGAAAGCATCGTAGCATATACGTCCCGCAGCGTGCCCTTCCCCGTACCACCTCGTCTATACTCTAGATCAGAAGGCACACGCTCACTCTATTTAGGAAGACAGAGACCTCGCCATCGCCTGCTTCCTTTTATTTTAAACAACATAGTGCGCACACTTTTCTTTCTCACCGTCTTTTACTTCAGAATATTATTAATGTTATTATTTTTACCATAGCACGTAGGCTTTTAAAATATTATACACTAGGAGCCGTGGGAGAGAGAGAGAGAGAGAGAGAGAGAGAGAGAGAGAGAGAGAGAGAGAGAGAGAGAGAAAGAGAGAGAGTAGCACACACCTCTTTCTCTCTAGAAGGGCGTGTTATAGACCGTATACCATGCACGCTCTGCCCTTGAAACCTTTGCATATGCGCGAGAGAAAGAGTTATAGTGAACTCTGAAAAAAATGATTTTCACCTAGCACAATTTTTAACAGCCAATACCAAAAAAGAAAAAAGCTTCTTACATTAGCGCCCTCTATTAAAAACGCTTCATCCTCATCGCGGCAAAAATTATTTTTATGTATAGAGTACTTTTCTTAAGCGAAGTAATTTCAACGTTCTGACTTTTTATTCAACTCATATTTTGGTACAATTATTCTCCTCGCTCCGTTAAACAATCTGATGTTAATAAATAAATTGTAAAACTTTTGTCAAACATTTCTTAAGCGAGATAATTTCAGTAATCGCCGAAACACCTATACATCCGCTTCTTAAAATACAATAATATTATTTCTACGCGCTGCGTTGCTCCTGCATCTGTTAAGGAGGTTCACCATCTCTCTTTCTCTAACACGAAGCGAGTTATGTTAGGCAATAGAGTTCTATGTCGGCGATCTTGACTATCTTTTTCTTTATCGAAAATTCTTTTATTCACAAGTATTGGTAATGAATGTTTCACAAACCGCGTTTTAACGATTTTCTAGAAAGAAAAACCACCGTCTCACGCATTTATACTATTTCATTCCACCATCATTATTATGTTATCATTATACTTTAATTATTCGCTGACTTAATTAGTAATGTTGAACGATTGGAGGTATGAAAATTATCCCCTGTCTCTGTCTTTCTGTAATGTGTTGTTGCGAAAGTTTGATTTATTCTTTGATTATTTTCTGTCGCAAAGAATTTTAATATTTATTCAATAAGGGTCATTAAATAAGAGTAAAAGATCAGGGATGTATTCAATTTACCCTCACTTCCTTATATAAATTTCTCACCGAAACTCGATTCGTAGCATCTGGGAGGATAGATCGTTATCGAACTCTCATTTTTTTCAATGATTTGAAAATACTACAGTAAACTCTTCATGCTTGATTGGATTGCATTGCGGGATCTTTTGAAATCCACATGGCTAATTTATTGAGCTGCACCGACATAGCCGAACCCTGTCATCACTCTGACATGCTTTATCCTCCGTTTGTTTTTCATGTACTATTCTTCCTCATTTTGACACGTTTTGTACTTCGCTTTTCATTTTTTATGTATTCGATTTTGCCGGTCTCGCTTCAGCAAAACGAACTCATCATCATTATCATTAGCACGCATTCGACGCTTCAGTAGATTACTTATTAATGAAACATAGTACTTAGTTATGCAATCCGTTGTGACACAAACTATTTCACATATATGGTCAGATTTATAGTTTCACACTTTCTGTGCGCTGATTGTATTTTAATCCAATTAATTGCCGCTGGTAGCAATCGTATTAATAATATTAAATGATTTGATATCATCTACGAATCTTGCATATTCAAGAAGATCAGCTTCATCATTGTGGCCCGTTTGACGTAATGCCTCTATAAATTTGTCGTATGCATACGGTCCTCGTGTCTTTATTGTTAGCACGATATCTTGCGCTGTAGATTTACAATGTATCCTTCTCTGAAAAACAAATATAATATTTAACAAAGAAAAATTTGAACGCAGGATATTGTTTATACTTACTCTCCAAAGCGGTAGGTTTACGTCATCTTCATTGAAAACTTTGAGTTGAATTAAAACAGGTAACACTGCACACATTCGTATTTTAAAAATAATATTTTGACAAAGTAAATCGATTGAATTACGATCGCGCGTATCCATTATTAACGTGCTCATTCAATGTTCTTTCGATGTTTCTTGTGTGGGCGAGGACCTGGTTAGCGAAGAAATGAGAGCGAGTGAAATAATAATTCGTAAACACTAAGCACTGAGCGTTTACAACGTTAGTCAATTTATTGGTCAAAGCCGCGGTACAAATGTACAAGGAACCTCCGAGGTGTAACGCCTAGCGATAACTATCATGAGCCGGGTACTTTCTTTCTTGCTGACTGTTAAACAATAAGTCGATTGACAAAATGGAGAAGAGTACCGTGTCGGTATATGTAGCTGCACAGAGCCGACCACGGTGTAGAACTATACATACGTCAATTGATGCAGCTGTAGTGAAACCACGTCAGAATTTATAAACATGACTTCGATATGGTGCTGAAACTGCAGATTTCAATTTATCACAACATGAAATCAACGCGTTGTAAAATTTGCGTTTCCCCATGTACGCACTGCGTGAAAATCATGCCTGTCTATCTGGCAAGTAGTTGCACAAAGCTAACCAAGATATACTTCATCGACAAACGAAGAACAGAACCAGGTCGTTATAATGTTTGCGCAAATCTAAAGAGAATAACAGGGTATGAACCAGAGCCGTAATAGCACGTAGAAATAATATTATTGTATTTTAAGAAGCGGATGTATAGGTGTTTCGGCGAATGCTGAAATTATCTCGCTTAAGAAATGTTTGACAAAAGTTTTACAATTTATTTATTAACATCAGATTGTTTAACGGAGCGAGGAGAACAATTGTACCAAAATATGAGTTGAATAAAAAGTCAGAACGTTGAAATTACTTCGCTTAAGAAAAGTATTCTATACATAAAAATAATTTTTGCCGCGATGAGGATGAAGCGTTTTTAATAGAGTGCGCTAACGTAAGAAGCTTTTTTCTTTTTTGGTATTGGCTGTTAAAAATTGTGCTAGGTGAAAATCATTTTTTTCAGAGTTCACTATAACTCTTTCTCTCGCGCATATGCAAAGGTTTCAAGGGCAGAGCGTGCATGGTATACGGTCTATAACACGCCCTTCTAGAGAGAAAGAGGTGTGTGCTACTCTCTCTCTTTCTCTCTCTCTCTCTCTCTCTCTCTCTCTCTCTCTCTCTCTCTCTCTCTCTCTCCCACGGCTCCTAGTGTATAATATTTTAAAAGCCTACGTGCTATGGTAAAAATAATAACATTAATAATATTCTGAAGTAAAAGACGGTGAGAAAGAAAAGTGTGCGCACTATGTTGTTTAAAATAAAAGGAAGCAGGCGATGGCGAGGTCTCTGTCTTCCTAAATAGAGTGAGCGTGTGCCTTCTGATCTAGAGTATAGACGAGGTGGTACGGGGAAGGGCACGCTGCGGGACGTATATGCTACGATGCTTTCGCGAGCTCGCCCCTCTATCTCTTTAGCTCTTATGTGCCGTCTATAGCTCGCTCTCTTGAGCAGAGCGAGCTGTATACTCTCTCTCTCTCTCTCTCTCTCTCTCTCTCGTTCTCCTGTATCTTTACAAAGCGCTGTTGTGTTGTCATCTGTTTGCAAAGCGTGTACGATTCAAAGATGTACCAGCTTAATGAATAAAAAGTCAGAACATTGAAATTATTTCGCTTAAGAAGAGTTTCTATAAATAAAAAATAATTTTTGTCCCGAGTGTTATCGCGCGCTCTTTCGAACATAAGATCATCGACGTATTTGAAAATTTACAGGTAGTAAATATAAGATCATCGACGTATTTGAAAATTTACATGTAGTAAATATAATTAGGAGGACCCTTATTGCGCACACACGTTATTGTTTTAAGTATAATAATATAAATGTACATGTAAAATGCTGAGATAAACTTTTTATATGATTCAGAGGCGCGCCAGCTTAAAATTAAACTCAAAACGTCTTAAATAATTTTCTATATTTTTAAAAGTACACTCAGTAAACGTAAATTTTCAAAAAGAGTTGTTTTTAAAAGCGATGTCTTTTAAGAGGGTGATTATAAATCTCAAAATTTATCGCAAAGAATTTTTCGGTGGTACTGAAAAATATGAAAACAACGAAAATTTAAAATTCTATCGGTTACACCGTTTGATGTGCAACGGCTCGTACATATTATTCATAATAATTAAAAAGATTATACAGTTGTTCTATTTGGTACGGCACGAAAAACGATATTTATTCGTCTATATAGAAAACGAAAAGAAGCGGGCGGTAGCATGCTCCCTGTCTTCCTAAAGAGATCTCTAAAGCTCTTTCTCTCTCATACATGCAGTACCTTTAAGAGATAGAGCGAGCGCCTGTCTTCTGATCTAGAGTATAGGCGAGGTGGTGGTGAACGGTACGGGGGGAAGGTACGCTGCGGAACGTATATGCCGCGACGTCTTCGCGAGCTCGCCCCTCTGTCTCTTTCGCTCTTATGCACGGCCTATAGCTCTCTCTCTCTCTCTCTCTCTCTCTCTCTCTCTCTCTCTCTCTCTCTCTCTCTCTCTCTCTCTCTCTCTCTCTCTCTCTCTCTTGAGAAACGCGAGCTGCATACTCTCTCTCTCTCTCTCTCATTCTCACGTATCTTTTTACAAAGCGCTATCGCGCGACCTTTCGAACATAAGATCATCGGTGTATTTGTCAAGTTACGATATTCGGTATACGGCGCCAATCTTTCTTACATATGTATGTACAGTGACCATTGTATTCATTTCTCTCGAGGATGAATCTTAATAACTCTGCAAAAATGCTGAGCCATATCGTAGACTGGCTCAGAGGTTGGGCGTGTAGGGAGGTTTTTCTGACAATTTAATTTTAACATCAGATTGCTTAGAGGGTCGTGTAGAAATATTTTAACCGCTGGCGATTTAGCTTTAACGCGGTATAAACTGACTGAACAATTTTAGACTGTTGAAGTTATGGAAAAAGATCGAAAAGTGCATCAGATTGCTTAGAGGGTCGTGTAGAAATATTTTAACCACTGGCGATTTAGCTTTAATGCGGTATAAACTGACTGAACAATTTTAGACCGTTGAAGTTATGGAAAAAGATCGAAAATTGTATTGGGCGAAAATAATTTTTCAACGAAAGATGAAAAACATCCGTTCGTTAAGTGCCTCGTGTAGGCTGTTGAAATTATTTCGCCATAGGAACCTCGCTCATTCTTTTTCTCTCATCCGTTCGACGGTACGAATCGCATAAAACAAATACGTGCTGCATAACACCCTTGCATGAATTCTGTTACTATCATCAGTTAAAAATGCTGCGTCCTCGGTACGTGACGAGTCCTGTGTTCATACAGCGCTGTGTCTTCTACGAAAATACTGAGCTAAGCTATGATAAATCTTGAGACGGTGCAGGGGTGGGGCGTGCTAGATTTTTGAAAGATTTCGTCACTCATTAGAAGTTAGTTACAATCCGACAAGCGAACCCGAAACAATTCAAAATGTATCCGTCCGTGCATATGCTTGACGTTGATTTGCCAGCATTTTTTTATTGTACGGTCGTCGACATCGATGACTTCGGTGTGGTTTATGTGCGTACAGCCGCAATGCACAAAACATATAGTGCGTTAAATAAACTTCTGTGCGATTATTATAATAAAGAACGGTGTGGCGTCCGCGTAGACGAGGCGGTAGCTACGATGGGGTTACACTGTGTCGCGCGCATAGGTGGCTGTATATTTCGCTGCTTAATATTAGATGTGTCGACCGACGGGTGCTGTGATGTGTGGTTGGTCGACGAAGTACGTAGCGTGTACGTCGAACTGTCTAACATATATCACGCAATCCCTGTTTTCCAGGCGCCGATAACCCTGGCGCGGTGCTCGATTAGACATCTAGAGTATCTGGATATATCGGGGTACAAGGATGAGATTATGAGCTTTTTAAACACCCATTTATTGTGCGCTGTAACGACGCGTCACAGTGAGATTCGTCTGACAGCGATGAGCTCGGTAAACGATGTGAATGACGGTATCGACGTGGCAAGCTACTTTTTGGGGGCGTTACACTAAAGTAAGGGTGGGGGGGTATATATATATGTGTGTGTGCGTGTGTGTGTGTGTGTGTGTGTGTGTGTGTGTGTGTGTGTGTGTGTGTGTGTGTGTGTGTGCGTGTGTGTGCGTGTGTGTGTGTGTGTGTGTGTGTGTGTGTGTGTGTGTGTGTGTGTGTGTGTGTGTGTGTGTGTGTGTGTGTGTGTGTGTGGGGGTGTGTGTGTGTGTGTGTGTGTGTGTGCGTGTGTGTGTGTGTGTGTGTGTGTGTGTGTGTGTGTGTGTGTGTGTGTGTGTGTGTGTGTGTGTGTGTGTGTGTGTGTGTGTGTGGGGGTGTGTGTGTGTGTGTGTGCGTGTGCGTGTGTGTGTGTGTGTGTGTGTGTGCGCGCGAGAAGAAACAGGAGTGTGTGAAAAAAGTATAGAAATAAACAGTAATGAGCCGCATAAACAGGTGTGTAAAAATACACAGGAGCATACGAGAAAACAGCGGCACCTCACAAAAATTGGTAAGTCCTAGGCTTAATTAAATATAACAGTTTAATTTAAAAGCGTGCATACCGTGAGCTATTTGGCATGTTGTATTTTTTCACTTGTCTTTCGCTCCGATGTGTCATGCACGCCTGCAAAAACGCTGACCTAGGGTTTGGGGCGCATCGCTGTATATGATTCACAACAGAGGTACAGAGGTGTTGTGTAATAGATACATGTTAGGGTGGGGTTTGCAGAGGTCTCTGAGTACATTAGGAGAAGCGTTATTCCTTTTATCCATAACTGTGTGACTGCGTTTATACTCATAAAAAGAAACGAGTCGCTATATGTTATACGCTCTCTTCGGGTCTAAAGTATTTTTTCACTTTTCTCTCGCCCCGATGTGTCATGCACACGTGTAAAAACGCTGACCTAAGGGCTTTGGGTCGCATCGTTGTATATGATACACAACAGTGGTACAGAGGTGTTGTGTGATAGATACATATCAGGGTGGGGCTTGCAGTGGTCTCTGGATGATCTCGTCGAGCTATAGAGCTCAGTTGTTATTCAAACGCGACCGGCATTACTAGTTCCGTAAAATAAAAATGTATGCTTTGCGGGAGATCCCGACGGCACCCACACGCTTTGCGTGCGAGGTAGTGGAGTTCTACGACTTCGACGAACTTTATTTACGAACCGCGACAATGGCCGCGGTGTATTCGGAGCTCCGCGCTCTGCTGCGGGAACATTATATCATAAACAAACGCGGTGTACCTCTAGTCTTAAGAAGACTGGTCGAGGGGTTGCACTGTGCTGTGCGTGTGAGTGCGTGTGCATACCGAGGTGTTGTCAGAAGCACCTCGGGGGACGGGTGTAGAAGTGTGTGGCTGGTCGATGAGTGCCGCGAGGTATTCATCGAGCTTGGCGATATTTATCACCTTTATGAGCCTTTTGAATTAACAGCTCTGCTGCACATATGCTGTGACGTTATTGAGCTAACGAACCTCGAGATGTACCATCGGAGAGAAGAGGTTCTGGCTTTCTTATCGGCGCATGTGGCAACAGCCAGCGTTGTATACCGTAGTGCACGGAGGACGATGACACGGCTGCTAGATCGCCACGGTAACAATATAGCGGGCGAATTTCTTGGCGTTCACGACGGGGATGAGGACGCGGGTTTTTATAGCGAGTAGGAGGTGTCGTTGTGTGTGTGTGTGTGTGTGTGTGTGTGTGTGTGTGTGTGTGTGTGTGTGCGCGCGCGTGTGTGTGTGTGTGTGTGTGTGTGTGTGTGTGTGTGTGTGTGTGTGTGTGTGTGTGTGTGTGTGTGTGTGTGTGCGTGCGTGTGCGTGTGTGTGCGTGTGCGCGCGTGCGTGTGTGTGTGTGTGTGTGTGTGTGTGTGTGTGTGTGTGTGTGTGTGTGTGTGTGTGTGCGTGTGTGTGTGCGTGTACGTGCGTGCGTGCGTGTGTGTGTGTGTGTGTGTGTGTGTGTGTGTGTGTGTGTGTGTGTGTGTGTGTGTGTGTGTGTGTGTGTGTGTGTGTGCGCGTGTGCGTGTGTGTGTGTGTGTGTGGGTGTGCAAAGACGCAAAAAAGCGCGAAAACAGACAGGTGTGTGTGTGTGTGTGTGTATCCGCAGAGAAGGAGGCGGCAGAGGCGGCGGCGGAGCAGCAGCAAAAAACGGTGAGTCCTAGATTTTAAAAATATAATATTAATAAAAAATAATAATGAAGCGACCCTCGGCGGTCGCGGAGTGAGGTGAAAAGAAAAATCACCCCTTCCTGCCCCGCGCACCTCTTCACCGGCAACTGCGGTCGCTCGAGCTCACGGCGAACTCGGCGACCGCGGGGCGTGGGAAAAGGCGTGGGGATCGGAGTGCCCCACGCTTGGTCAAAAATATTATCCCCGAGGGATGGTGGGTGAGAGAGAGAAAGAGAGAGAGAGAGAGAGAGAAAGAGAGAGAGAGAGAGAGATTGAGTACCACACACCCGTTTACTCATATTCAAGATTTTGACCGGTCGCTATAATAGCCTTCTGCATAAAACTATGTCGGTGAAATGAAATAAATAAAATAAATAAAATAAATAAAATAAATAAAATAAATAAAATAAATAAAATAAATAAAATAAATAAAATAAATAAAATAAATAAAATAAATAAAATAAATAAAATAAATAAAATAAATAAAATAAATAAAATAAATAAAATAAATAAAATAAATAAAATAAATAAAATAAATAAAATAAATAAAATAAATAAAATAAATAAAATAAATAAAATAAATAAAATAAATAAAATAAATAAAATAAATAAAATAAATAAAATAAATAAAATAAATAAAATAAATAAAATAAATAAAATAAATAGCAGTGGAGATGGCATGGGAGATATGCAGGAGGGTGTGGAGGGGGGAAGGGTGGCCGGAGGAATGGAAAACGGGAATAATTGCGCCGATAGTAAAAAAGGGAGAGGGGAGGACAGTGGAGGAGTACAGAGGGGTAACGCTAATGCCGACGATATATAAAATATATACGACGGTGTTGGCGATGAGATTAGAGAAGGAAGTGGAGGAAAAGAAAATGATTCCACATAACCAGACGGGCTTCGGAAGAGGGATGGGAACAGTGGATAATATTTATGTATTAAACTACATTGTAAATAAAAGGCTAGCGGAAGAGAAAGGGAGAGTGATAGGGCTGTTTGTGGATTTAAAGGCGGCATTTGATACGGTGGATAGAAGAATTTTGATAGAGGCAATGGAAAAGAGTGGAGTAAGGGTAGGGTTGAGAGAGAGAGTAGAGGAGGTGTATAGAGAAACGATAAGCAGGGTGAAAGCGGAGGGCGAGATAGGGGAAGGTTTTTGGACGGGAAGGGGGGTTAGACAGGGATGTCCAATGAGTCCGATTTTATTCAATATATTGACGGCAGATTTGGAAGAGGAGTTAGGTAAGGGAAGTTGGGGAGGGATGAGAGTGGGAGGGAGGAGAATATGCTCGTTAGCTTATGCGGATGATGTAGTGGTGTTGGCGGAGAGAGAGGAGGAAATGGAGAGAATGATAAGGAGACTGGAAGGGTATTTTGAGAAAAAGAGATTGGAGGTAAACGTAGGGAAAACGAAGGTAATGAGGTTTAGGAAGGGGGGCGGGAGGAGCACGGAAATAAAATGGAAGTGGAGAGGAAGGAGGATAGAGGAGGTAAAGGAATTCAAATATCTAGGATATGTGTTTAAAAAAACGGGGGACAGGAGGGACAACTAAGGGATAGGATAAGGAAGGCGGGGGCGGTGATGAAACAGGTGTGGGGTATAGGGAAAAGGAAATTCGAGATAAATTGGGAAAGAAGGATGTGGCTGTTTGATTCTTTGGTGTGGACGGTGATGGGATACGGGGTAGAAATTTGGGGATGGGAGGAACGAAAGGGAATAGAGAGCATGCAGGAACGATATATAAGATGGACGTTAGGGTTGGACTGGAGGACGCCAGGATATATGGTCAGGGAAGAAGCGAAAAGGTGGAAAATAAGAACAAGGGCAGGAAGGAGGGCGTGGAGGTATGAAGAAAAGCTGAAAAGAGGAGAAGGAAGTGAGATAGCAAGAGAATGCTTAGAGGAAATAGAAAAAAGGGAAAGGGAGGGGGAAGAGCGATTGTCGAAATGGGAGAAGGAGAGAAAATACATGAAAGAGAAAGGAAGAAAAGAGAGAGAGGAAAATGGGACGGAGGTGGCAGGATATGAGAAAGTAGAGAAGGAGGACAGGAGGGAACAGGAGGAGGAAAGAGAGGAGAGGGTTAGGGAGTCAGCGTATAATAGGTGGTACAGGGTGGTAAGGACCGGGGGGGGGGCGGGGGGTAGCAAAATATCTAAGGGCAGGCTGGACAGAGGAAAGATATAGGAGAATAGCGAGGTATAGGTTAGGCAACGAAATGAGGGAAGGGAAATACTGGGAGGAGGAGGAGGAAAGGACGTGCAGATTGTGCAGGAGAGAAGAAGAGACGCGGGAACACGTGCTGGATAGGTGCAGGGGGGAAAGAGAAGAGAGTAAGGGGATAGGAGAGAGTATAAGAGAAATAGTGAGTGAGGAGGGGGGAGGAGAGGAGTGGATGAAGGAAATGGACGCAGAAAGAGAACACAAGAAAAAGGAGGAGCAGGGCGACGGGGAGGGGGAAGAGGAGAGAAGGGAGTGAAAGAAGGAATGGAATGAATGGAGAGGAAACGGAAGTCGGGAGGAGGAGGGAAGGAGAGGAGAGAAGGGCGATAGATAAGTAGAGAATAGGGGAAAGAGAAGGGAGAAGGAGAAAGAGAAAGAAAGGCGGCGAGGAAAATGTAAAGGCGAGCGAGCGAGAGAGAGCAGGGGGAAGCGAGCGAGCGAATGGCGAGCACAATAGCGAGCGAGCGTGCGAGAGAAAGGCGAGGAGGAAAGGAAAAGCGGCGTTAAAAATAAGGCGTAGTATAAGACATGTGTAAATAGAATAAGGTAGAATAAGAAGTAGTGGATAAGGTAGAATTAGAGCGTAGGATGAGAAGCAATGTAAATAGAAAAGGGTGTAAAGAGAGAAACGGGAGTCTTTGTAACCCGAAAGGGAACCAAATAAAGAGTAATAAAAAAAAAATAAAAAATAAAAAAATAAAATAAATAAATACGCGCTCCAGACCCGTCGCTATAAAAGCCTTCCGCATAAACTTAATGTCATAACGGGTCTTGGAGTAGCGGTAGCTATTCAGACTGGTAATCCGAGGGTCGGAAGTTCGAGTCTCGGTGTCTGCCTCGAATTTTTTAATTCTTTAAAAAAGATTTAAATAAAAAAACAGCGCTCCACCATACCGACACATTCCCTCCCCGCTTACATCTAGTCAAAATATATATTACCAGTTTGGGTTTGGCGCGGAGCGGGGGAAAGGAGCGCCAAAAACTACCAGTCCAAATATATTCATTATCATAAATTTAAAAATGTAATTAATAAATAAATAAAAAACAGCGCGCCACTATGCCGACACCCTCCATCCCCCCTCCACCCCCTGCGCACCACTCCACCCACATCCTCGGCCGCTCGAGCTCACGGCGAACTCGGCGACCGCGGAGTGGGGGAAGGAGTGGGGATAGGAGTGGGGGTCGCCATAGTGGCCGCTATACTACTCTGGTGTATCACTCCTTTTTAAACCCCTTTGCGCTACATGTCTTTGGGATTGTGCTACCCCTAAGAATGTACATCACACATTGACAAACGGCGTGACTAGCACTTGTTTGCTTTTTGTGCGTGTCAGATGCACGATGCGTTGTATTGGATTGCTCAAGGGCGCTCAATATAGATATACATTTTTCGTGACGCGGCGATGCTTTAGTCGCCATTACACGCGTTTAACTGGTAATTCACATGTGCCGTTATTGCTTTTTAACTTTTTCCGTGGTATGTACACAAAATGGTGGGTATCGTCGGGGAAAATACAAGTACGGTATCTACAGTTATCAGGTGTTGATTGTTTCAAATCGAGTAATAAATAACCATGCGGTTTGGACGTTGCATCGTGATAGGCCTCTTGTAGAAACCGTGGGTTTTCCGGATATACCTGACGCGCGAGATGCTGAATTTGAGCTCGATCACGAGGATTTTTGAAAATTACAATATAATTGGCTTTCAATGAAATATCGCGCTGACCGTGTCCTTGATGGAACAAGTTTTGAGTAATAAAAATAACACTCAGGTTTTTATGATGACTACCTTTGGTGAAAAGATCTACAACGCTAGTGTTTGCCGCCTCGCGCATCAAATCGTCGATTATTATGAGCTTTGCACGCGGATCGTTCGCATAATCGGCACTCTGAGGCAGACCTTCATGAAATTCTATGGATTTACCATTCTCTGTGTATGCTGGTTGCCATTCGGAATAATAGAAAATAATTCTCTCGAACAGCTCACTATTCATTTGCGAAATGAATTTCAAAAACTTTTTTACAAAATAAGTTTTACCACAGCCCGTGGGACCACAGATCATGGAGGTCCAGGGATGCTTCCACCGTGTATCCATCTCTACGAATGAGTGTATTTTCTATACAACAGTATATATATATATATATATATATATATATATATATATATATATATATATATATATATAAAGTATTCAGATATTCGGTATATGCATAAAGTTTTATTTTACAGTAACAATATAAAGGTTTACAGTGTTTAACAGTATTTACAACGTTTACAAAATCATTTATAATATAATTTTCATAAACTAAGCTCTGTAACCATAAGGGAGCGAGCCATATTCGCCATGGCGTCTTCGTTTGACGCTCGACGGCATACAGGTTTTTGTTTCAGGGCGCGTAACGACCTGGTGGTATGCTGTCCGTCTAATAGCGTCGTAGTGTAATACAACAGGTCCCTCTCTTTCACCGGTTACAAATGAGCGCAGAGATTTATAATTAATTAATGAGTTGTTGGTAGAATTAAGCGTTATACCCTTTACTTTGCACACCTCGCTTTCAGAACCATCGGGGCACTGCACAATAAACGAATAAAATTTCGGACCACATGAAACAAAACTTTTTATATAACTACCCTCACCATAAGAGCATAACTCATCGGTAAGATCCCCTAAAAGCTGACCGGTCGGAGGCTCATATTCACAGGTGTCATTCTTCTTCGATACATATATCACAGAGTCTGTATCACAGTATAGTGCACGAGGACCCAAGCGCTCGAGATAACTATATAATTTCAAACGCGCTTGTGCTGTTGTATATGCTGTTATTACAACGTTTCCTATATCAGAAGGTATTACAGCCGTGTCGATCCGCGTGTAATTAATATATAGTATCTCGTTATTAACAGGTAGAATACCTGTGATTTCGTATTCAGGACTGGTCAATAATTCCATGAGTTTTTCACGAGATGAAATTATTGTCGTTTGCGGTAAGTTCTCACGTTGATCGAATTTACCCCAAAAAGAATTGAGGCATAGTTTAGCTACAGAGCGTAACCCAGGATTTTTTCTAATATTGCAGCGGTCTAGCTTAACACCTTCAGAACTCTCAAAAGCTGCTATGTATTGCTCTTGCATCGTTTCATCTTCCAAACTTTCGGGCCAGCCACTGGCCTCCTGTTTGATTTTCAAAAAGGTATTTATATATGCAGCAAAGAGACCCCCCTCTTGAATATCATGATTGTACTGTGTGATCTCATACTGCCAAATTTCGTATACTTTGATAACTATATAACCGCATGAGATAGCTTTGCGTAGCTCATCGACCACCCATGTACCATCGAACATACGGTCAGAAGAATCTTCATGCGTACATGTTTCCGGGTTCATACTCTCGGAACAGCTACGGCATAGAGGAAATAACAAACGATGATGCATACGCACCGGTAACACGGGATGATAAAGATTCGTAGGTGGTAGTACGCGGCATTTAACAAGGCCCTCTACGCGTGAAAGGTCATTATTATTTGGACCTGTCAGTTCCATGCATTCAGAGCCCGTATATACGCGGATGTGTCCTACAGGGTATTTACCAAATTTACAGATGTAAGGATATAAAGAATAGACATCCACATATTGTATTTGCTCCGAATTCTGGGCGTCATAAAGCGTCACCATGTTTTTGTACGCCCCCCAAAGAAAGCATCGCGTGGGTTAAGAGGCTCTATAGCAACTAAAGGATGGTCCTTTATGAGTGCATGCATTTCCGCATCAGCTTCTAACAGACGAAGGTATTCGCACTCCCAAATCTCTGTTAATACATGACCTCCCTCTCGAATCCTATTCGTTATAGTTATAGTTTTTTCGAGACGTTCGTCCATCGATGTACCATCACTCTGTCGCCTATCCCTGTTTAAAGGGTAACAACGCGGGCAACCGTGCCAATAACAGCCGTGAAATTGTAATACATGAGATGTATCGTCCGTTTTGTGGTAGCCGTCTACTAGTAAATTTTGCAATATTTTAAATTCGCGTCCCCGCCCTGCATGAAGAATTCGCTGCCCTAGAGAGTGCTCCATCCACACAAGCCACGAAAGTGCTTTTTTGGATTGATTATGAGCCCATCTGTAACCGTTTGTTGAAATAATACCTATCGTGTTATCTTTCAAAAAGTTGTTACGAAAAACGCGAAAACAAGCTGACGCTATTGTTGTATACTCTTCGAACGGGCAGACATTGCCGCTGGCAATAAACATATCCCGAAAAGCCATACACGCACGCCTTAATATCGTAACATCTGTCGTGCAATAATCAAGAATTTCTTTCTGAAAATTGAACAGATAATTACGATCTTTCAATGCTCGGTGCCACTCAAGAAATTGTTCGCGTTCGACAGCACGCATTGTATCAGGAGAATAATATTCCAGGCTTGGTAGAGGACCTTCATAATTTTGATTTTCAGGTTTATCGGATAAATGAGGAGAAGTGCCTTTTGTGACAGTGTTCGTGAGACCGAAGGCTTTTGGTAGAGCGCTTAAAGACATGTGAAAGTAGTGTAGGCTATCGAGAAACACAAGGTTTTCAAGCCGCATCGTAAATTTTCGTACCGTTCATAATTAACGATGGTAGCTGTGTCTTTTTTTCTTCGATTAAATATCGCAAAATAAACTGCGCGTCAAAACCCCCTGCGTTATGTGCAATACAAATTGTACGAGGAAACCCCTTGATACCCGTCAGCGCTAATTCTACAAGCTGAGCTACAGGGCTGTGCTTGAAAACGAACTCGTACACGCCACAATATTTGCACGGTTTTGTTATGGTATCATCAGTACAACAAAACGTACAGAGTCGTTGAGCTACGCAAAGGTTTGGTTCATGAGCAAAAGTAGAAGTGTCACCCTTTAAAGGTGTGCACTGCTGTGTTTCAAAGTCATAGAAAATGAAAACTGCTTTACGCGTGTCTTTATATGTACGAAGGCTTTTCATGAAACACATATGATTATTCGGCTCGTTGTGTTTACACGTCTTGCAGTATTTCACACCGCATATATGTTTCTTCCTTTCTAAAGGTCTTATCGTTTGGAAACACCAGCGACAACGTTTCACAGTTTCGCATACACTCGCTCTTCGGCGGCTCCTGACTACAGTGACAGTCTTGTGTTTTTGCAAACACTGATTTCCGAAAAAAATACGATTACAATCAGCACATTTAATTGCATCATCTGTGTTAGGGTTACAGGGCGGTAGCGCAAAACACCGGAGACATTTCTTTTTTGAATATCTGTGATCATCTCGACGACTGCGTACATTACAACTTGAGCAAAAATCTCTACCGCCTACAGCACCTCGGGGATTCAAAATAGGTTGAAAATGATGTGTACGTTTATAATACAATATATAGAGTGTGTATTTTATCGTGTGTACAGAAGCCAAAAAGCGCTTTCTACCGTCGAACAGAGGTTTTTCACGTCGCCTAAGAGTTAGAAACTCGTACACAACAATAGCGATACCGTCGTGCATTAAATAATCTTGATATTGGGCAATCTCATATACGCCGCAGCCGTTTACAGGTACAATGATATTTGCTGCTCTCGTAAGAGCAATAGCCTCGTTTTTCTGCAACGATCCGTTAATCTGTCTAATACGCTGCCATCTAGTATGTAATTCCCCCGATCGTATTTCTCCCCGCTCGGCATATGCTCGAGCTGCTACCAGCGAGCGCGGTAAGCATACATTATCAAAATTACGGATGGTCAATATCGATTTTTTCGTAACAGCCTCGTGAGTTAAACCTTTTCTACCACGACCCTCGACTCCTCTCACTATACAGGTTTTTATATCGCATACGTCACCGATATTCAGAGATGTTGCACTCTGAGCAACGCTGGTTATCAATTGCCAGACATCTTCAAATGTATAATCTCTGGCTGGTCGGAAGGACAGCCATACTGGCCCTTGTGCTAAACTATCAGCTGTAAATGATATTCCTACATAGTCACCACCGGCGCAAGTATTGGTGATATGCGTTAAAAGATCGCGGAATGCTCCACCGCGCCAGTCTATTACAGAGAAGTCTGCCTGGGGTGGTCTGATTTGCAACGTAGTTTCGCGTCCTTGAAGCTTGAAACGTTTAAAATAACGTGTGGAATCCCTGATGATTTAGAAGCGGTTTCCGGGTGGCTGAACATCCTTTGATGGTTCTGTACCCGTGCGAACACGCTTTTTCCCAGCGCCTAGCTGCGTCTCTGGAAATATATACGGATGACTAGCTCTGCATTATTAACGCACGCTTTTATTCAAAGCTATTATCAATATTATTAGTATCTTTTATGTAATAGAATTTGGTTATTCATCATCAAACAATAATCCATGTGTTGAATAACCTATGGTAGATTAACCGTTTCATTTATTTGCTGACTAGAATAAACATGTTACTTTTTAGATATAAGAACAAATTATATTTACCCGAGTCGGTGTCAGCTAGGAGATGCTGATACCAATCATCATTTAACAGTGTTGACTCTTCATCATTGTGTATTATACCGTCCTCTATTGGGTATTCCCATAGCTGATTTTCATGCTGTTCAACAACCCTATTTTCTTCTTCCGCATCTTCATCACCGTCTTGCGACGATGAAGCGATAACATTACGGTCGTCATAAACGTTAGCGTGAGGGTCGTCTTCTTTGTCACTGCTATCCGTATCGGTTACTTCATATTTCCTGGTACTTGTCGGTCTTTGGCATAGCCCAGAAGGACCTGCAATCGGTTCACTTTGCTCTTCCGCGTAAGGTTGCGCTGGTATGTCTAATGGATAAAAACAAAAGTATAAGAATAAAGTTAAGTCTGCGATATTGAAAAATCAGTGATTTTAGATAAATAGATTTTTAATTTCAAAATAAAAATTTAGAATATCAGGAAATCTAAATACTTACGTTTCGCGGTGTTTTTCTCAAAATTTTCTACAGCGCAGACAGCTTCTACAAGAGCAGCTTCTTCATCACTCGATGCGTCCCAAAGTTGTCGATAACCTATTATATCGTTTCCGTCATATTATACCGTTTTCGTTTTTTACATTTTGGTAAAAGTACTTACTCTTGCTTTCATCAGCAGTACCACGGACGCTCTGAGATCTTTGAAGACCTCTTCTGCGTAGTTCCTCATACACGCACATTATCACCCTCTGACCCTGCAGTATACCTCTGTTATAGGCCGTCACTATGTTGCACAGAGGAGCTCACCATATAAGATACTTCAATCGATTGATGAGTTTGTCACCCGATAAATGTTTTAATTCGTAACACCACTGACTGTCGCAACGACGCCGTATCTGTACACTGTGCAATTGTACAAAACGCAAAAAATCGCGAATACATTTACGAAGAGCGCGGTCTGCCATCATTCACAATAAAATATAATATGCTGTTACGCTGCTCGATTGAGACTGTCGCTTCTGTATCAAAAGATGGGTACAAAAAGCTAGGCGACTGTATGCTTTTGGTTTGTATGCATTTTTTATCAGATCAACAAGACACGTCTTGCTTAAAACGTGCAAGGGGTGTTGGTTTCATGAGTGGTTTGCATAGTCCGGTCGCTTTTATACACACACACACACACATATATATGTATATATAAGATTAAGGCAGTAGTCTGCTTTAGGAGCTGAAAAAAAAGCGTTTTTTCAACAATTTTTTTGAAAGGGAAGGAAATGATTGCGGTAAACGAAATTTTGAGACGATAGTATATTATGTTCAAGCTTTAAAAAACAATTTTTATTATTACAAATTATTGAAATTTGCCAAAGTTGTAATGATTTTTCTGGGGCGCCTGGAGTGTGCACTCGTAAATCGGTGCCGGTGATGGAGGTCGTGCGATGCATCTGAAACAGTGGAACCAAATTTTTTTTTAGTTTTTATATGTTCCTTTTCTATATGAACTAAAAAAATACCGAAGAAATGACGAAATTCCAAATTTTTTCGAAGTTTGAAAAAAAAATTCACTTTTTTGAAAAAAAAAAATTCACTTTAAGTTGCAAAACAAGTAATTTAAATAGTACTTTTGTCCAACTTTTTTAGTTCAAATAGAAGATAATTCAATACTGAAGCTAGATCACTTTGGTTTTTTTCGATCGGACATATATTGTTTTTACTATCGCCGGCACCGTTTTCCAAAACTGGTGAAAATGAAAACTCGAGAAAACGGGCTGTAAAGTTTTCGGTCCAAAAAAATGTAAGTTTTTGGATACTTACACTAATTAGATATTAATCAGCTATCCCCGGGCCATACAATAATCCTTCCTCTTCTTCAAAAAACTCGTTTTGGCGGAGGCTTTCCGATCTTCGAGCTGTATGAGCCTCCTTGCTGGAAAATGATGCGCGCCGGTTCTCCCGCGTTATGCGCTCAGCATCGACGGTGTCAGCAAAATTTTTGCACTGCTGCCCGATGACAATATTGAGGAGCTGCATGGTAGAAGGCACAGCTGAATAACCCTTGTTGAAAATGCCTGTAGCCATATTTGCTGCTATTTCGACGATTTTATAGCCGGAATTTACGTGTTTCGGATTTAGGTGCCACACAATCGAATTGAACGATTCGTTCGAATTTTGAGTGTGTCCGCACAAGCACCGCATCAATAAATCGTCATTTGAAAGATCTTCGTAAATTGGACAAATGTGCTTCTCTACATTGTCATTAATTAATCTTGCCGGGTGTTTGAAACATGCCAGATTATTCGCCGCTTGAGCCTTGCGCCATTCGCACCAACTCTCCGCGCCTTCTGGACAATTTTCATGCTGAGGATTTTTATCGGTGGAACAATAATGATCTAATGTTGCCATAATAGCTCTCTTCATACCTTCTACTGATTGGGAGTTCATATTTCGACGAATTGACAGACTGTAGTAAATCGTCAATTTCTTAATGACACTCTCCGTTAGCCCCTTCTTTCCACCAAGTGTCTCGGTTTTTCATTGAATTCACTTTAAAATAATATTTCAAAGGACGGTTTGATCTTTTCAGGTATATACGAGTATAGTCAAACAATAGAATACATGAAGGGGCGAAGCGCGCGCGGTCGGTCTGCCCGAGCATTCGGACCTGCTCGACGCGCGGCCACTAAAATTGATCTAACTTCGAAAATATGTCGAATTGGCCTCTAAAATTTTGAACACATATTCATGGATAGTTTTGGAATAGATTTAAGACAAAAACGAAAAATCGATTTTTTGACGCCTGTAAAGCAGACTACTGCCTTAAAAAGTAAAAATTAAAAATTAAAATTGCATTCAAAAAACCCCTCCAATAATTTTCTATATTTTTTAAAAGTACATTCAAAAGCGAAAATTTTCAAAAAGAGATGTTTTTTTCGATCGAAGAATTTTTCGATTGGTATTGAAAATATTAAAAATGTAAAAATTAAAAATTCTGGCAATTGCACCGTTTTATGTGCAACGGCCCCTAGAAAAAAAAAGTTGCCCCAAAATGACACAGTCTAATATATATATATTGTAACGGTCCAACGACGACCAACCCCGTGACCTATAAACAAAATAAACAATGGTGAGTTAAATAAACAACCGTCAGATGGCGAACAACAAGAACAAATCTCGCAAACAAAGTAATGTTTGCGAGAACATAAATTGCCAACTAAGAAATGTGAACGGTACCTCTGAAATCGGTTCTGATAAGAGCGAACCACTAGAAGGAAGCAATAACCCTGGCGGAGCAGCACAATACCTCGGTATTGTGACAGCGGAGTCAGCGGGTGAGCAACCTTCAGGGCAAGCTCGAACCAGATTAACTTACCGGGGTCGAGGGAGACTGAGGAGGCGCAGCAAGAATCAGGAGGCACCGAAAGAACCAGAAGGCGCAGACCTAAGCTGGAGCGTAGCATCGGTAAAGCGCAGTCACGCAGCGCAGTATCCTCGACAATCACCTGAAAACGGCAACGCAATCAATAAAAAAGAAAAACTCACAACGCAAATCAGAAAACAACCTACTTCTGGTCCAAAGGCAAGAGCACGGTCATCTCCAATACAATCAAGAAAGAAGAAAGACCGTTGACAAACAAGACGGCGTTCCAACACCTGAAAAGATAAAAAAGTCGATAAAATAAACGATCCAAGCGAACGCGCGCACCAGGATAACACTTACCAATTTTAGTTATCCCGAAAGGACGAGAAATAACACCTTTGAACGCACTAAAAACCAAAAATCCGTACAAAAACAGTAATCACACTCGCGCGCACATGTCACGGCCGCGGCTATATTGATTTCGGATACGCCATCGATTAACGTATCAGCATTGACCGGGAACTCGCTGAGATCACAGCGCCGATGTGCATACCGCGGCTAATTAAGTGAACCGTGGGTACTTAGTGAGAGTACATGCTACGGCTCACGCGACATATTTCGTGTATCGATCAGAAGTAATAAAATCTAATTTACCAACACCTTCCTTCGTCTCGACTACTTGACTTTCCTCGCGTCCTCACACGAACTACGTTACATTTGGCGCCCGAACAGGGACGCGAGTAAAATTAAGAGACGACGAAGTAATCCAAAAGAATGGACGAAAATCGAAATATGCGCGAAACTAGCCCGGAAATGGGAGAGGGTGATCCAACAGCGGACCACGAGATCGAGGAAGATGTTACAAATTTCACAGACGAAATGCACCTCGAGTTAGAGGAATCAATTAAACTCCTGACACGACAACTCAAAGAACTGACAAACAACCAGAACCGCGAGCGAATCTTAAGAGCAGAGAGTATCAAAGATCAGGACGAGAAATGCGTCCTTCGCTGCAGACAGACGCAGGAATTCGCCCGGTTGGAATTCCAGGAAGAGTTAGATCGCGTCGTAACACAGACAGACAGAAAAATAACGATCGCACAAGACACAGTAGCGGCAAATCTCGAAGCGATGGACAGAGAAAGAAAAGCCGACTTCGACGCCGTCGAAAAGAAACTACAGCGAACAATGACGAGCATGTCGCAGGTCAATGAAAATCTGAAGAAGACCGCGATGGTGGTCCAAGAAAATCGAGACCGAATAGATGCGTATGAGGAAGAATTACGAACGCGACTATCATAAACGATAAATCTAGCGCAAACTGGAATGAATATGAGCCAGATGTATGTGGCCAAACAACAGCCACCATCGTTCAGCGGAGATGGTCAAGGACGCCCGATGAGATATCTACGAGAACTTGAGCAGTTCTGGAAAATTACAGGAAATATGGACCTGCACTATCTCATAGGGCAGTCGCTCAAAGGCGCCGCAAAAGACTGGTGGAGGGTCGTGGAAGACGACGTGCACTGTATAGAAGACTTCTCACGAAAATTCCAGGCAAGATACTGGAGCCGACAGATACAGGACAAAGTGAGCAGGAACCTGGAGTTTGGCGCGTACGATTTAGATGAACAGAAAGTGACGAGAGCCGAATACGCAACACGGATCTTCGGCAACGCTAAAGATTTGAGCAAACAATTAAGTAACAGCGAGATTGTCCGATACCTAAGCAATCATTTCAACGAAACAGTCCGATCAGCAGTACAAATAAAAACCGTGCAAACGATCGACGAACTCCTGGAACTCCTCGAGAGTATGGATGTCGCGGGACCGTTAAACGCGAGCAGAAGACCACAGAGGTCTCAAACGCCAACACACCGATGGGGTACAAACCCATGGGCCCGGAACAACCAAGCACCATACGCTGGGGGACGGACGCAGGAGCCATACCACCGAACATGGGGAGCACAGAACCCGCAGCCGCAAGCAACAAACCAGACGGCGAACAATCCCGAAAGTAAACCGAGTACCAGTACGGCAACGGAGTCGGGAAACGCGTAAGCGTTGCGCCCGTAGTGACCACGGAGAAAGAAGAAGCACGAGGCGCAACGCAGGAAGAAGAAATCGAGTGGGCTCTAGAAGAGGTGGAGCAGCGACAAAAAAGAAACAAAAAAGAGAAGGAGCGCAAAGAGCGGCAAAAGACGAACAACAAACTCGTATGTTCTGCCGGTAAAGAAGAGAAAGAGCCAGAGAAAAAGCACAAAATTCCCGGATGGTCGCGAGAGTACGTCGAACATATCACTAAACAACAAGGTATCGGCAAAACGGCTCAGGACGGTGATACATATGAGAGCCCGAGGGAGTATTTGACCGAGGAGAAGGAAATAGTTACCGAAAACAAAACCGACCTAGAGTGTCCACAGATAAAGATCGGAGTGGAAGAAGAGCAGATCACGATGCTGATAGACAGTGGCAGCGAAATATCCTGTCTATCGGAGGAGTGCTATGAGAGACGGAAAGAAGGTCTGTCAAGATGTCCGGCGTTGCCAGTCAAAGGAGGAGCGGTGAGGGGAGCGTTCGGTGGAGATACTTGTCGAGTCAAGAGGTCGATATGGGCGGAGGTCACAGTTGGAGAGGAGAAAGCGGTCCTACAACTGCTGATAACGCCGAAATTGCGGAGAGAAGGCATCTTGGGCATCGACGGTATTGTACAACTGAAGATAAAAATAGATGGACAAACTGGCACGATGGAGGCGGGGGGACGACCACTTCTACGTCTAACGGAAGGACGCTGGGAAGGAGAAGGAAAAGAAGCGGTAAAAGAAGTAACGACAATCGAGTCGAATCAAGAAGATGGGGAGTTAGCAGAAGAAGAGGTCGATCAGAAAATCCAGGAGAGCGAAGAAATGCCGCACGAGGTCAAGGACGACTTCAAGGCCCTAATTTACCGATACAGACACCTATTCACCAAAAGGCCGGGCAGAATGAAAGCGTACATACATAAACTGGTCTTAAAGGAACCAGAACCATACATGAGAAGATCATACCCGATACCCATGCAACACCGCGACGCAGTAAGAACAGAGATCCAACGAATGTTAGCGCACGGAGTGATTGAAAGAACGACAAGCCAATTCATAAACCCGATGGTCACAGTGATAAAGAAGGACGGATCCGTAAGGATATGCCTCGACGCGAGACAACTTAATGGATACCTAGTCGAAGACCACGACTCGGCACCACCAACGGAGGAAATCCTACAACAATGTGGAGATATACGAGTAATGTCTAGTCTCGACATGACCAGCAGCTTCTGGCAAATACCATTAGACGAAGACTCGAGGAAATACACAGCATTCTTACATGAGGGCAAATGCTACCAGTTTACCGTGACGCCGTTTGGTCTGAAAACAAGCACGGCCAGCCTCATCAAAGGCCTTGAGATTGTCCTGCAGGACTTGGGAAAGTCGGTGATAAACTTTGTGGATGATCTCCTGTGCGTATCGGCAGATCCAAGGGAACACCTGAAACATTTAGAGGGCATTCTACATCGAATCGAAGAACACGGCATGACGCTAAACTTCCGTAAATCGGCCTTTTTCAAGAAAGAAATCAAGTTTCTGGGCCATATCCTATGAGCACAGGGGATCAGGCCCCAACCAGAAAAGATAAGCGCGATAAAGAATTTCCCGCAGCCCGCTAACTTGAAACAGTTGAGAGGGTTTCTCGGACTTATAAACTTCTACTCGAAGTTCACGAACAAACACGCAGAGGCCACAGTACCCTTGCTGGCGCTACTCCGAAAAGGTCACAAATGGCAGTGGACAGAACAACACCAGAAAGCCTTTGAGGAGACGAAACAACTGTTCATAAACGAGATAATGTTGCGGCACGCGGACCCCAGAAAAGGATACACTCTCACAACGGATGCAAGCGATTACGCACTAGGCGCGATACTTGGGCAGGAGGATGAGAATGGCGAGGTGGGAGTAATCGCATTTGCGAGCAGAACGTTAAAAGGAGCCGAATTGGGATACATTACTACCGAGAAAGAATTACTCGCGATTGTATGGGCTCTCCAGAAGTTTAGAACATATATACTGGGCGCAAAAATAAAAGTCGTCACGGACCATAAGGCGCTGACCTTCCTAAGAAAATGTAGATTCGCCGGAGACCGACTCTTACGATGGGCTCTACTTATACAAGACTACGACCTAGAAGTAGAACACTGCCCAGGTGTGGAAAATAAAGTAGCGGATGCTCTGAGCCGACAGGGAAACGAAAACACACAAAGAACAAAGGCCATAGTCATCGCGACCATGCTAGCAAAACCAGCAAGCGAGAAATTAGAAAACGGTCTCAAAGAAATTGGCAAACTGCAGAGGGAGGATCCTGATTTAGCGAAACTATGGAATCAAATAGAGAGCAGCAAGGGCTGTACAAGATACCGCGTAAAAGAGACATGCTTACAAAAGCAAACCAGTAGCGGGGCATGGAAGGTATTAATCCCGAAGAAAATCATCGGACGACTGATACAAGAGTGCCACGAGATGTACGGTCACTTAGGGGCACGGAAATTGTGGCGGCTACTGGACGAAGATTTCACACACCCCCAATTGGCAAGAAGGGTACGACAATTAACTGCGCAATGCGACACATGTCAGAGAAATAAAGTGCCAAATCAAACAAATTACGCCAAAATGCAGACCATAGTGCCGGAGGGCCCGGGGGACCTCCTGTCCATAGATTTCTACGGACCACTACCGACAGCAGCCGGCGGGGTAAAGCATATCCTGGTCACCATTGATACTTTCACGAAATACGTAAAATTATACGCCCTAAGAAAAGCGAATACGGAAACCACCATCCGGAAAATATTCGGCGAATATGCACGACAGTTTGGCAAACCAAAGAAGATACAATTTGACCACGGAACACAATTTACCTCAAAGAAATGGATCGAACACCTGGAAAAGGAAGGAGTGAAAGGAATATTCTCTTCGATTAGGCACCCACAAGGAAATATGGTTGAAAGGGTCAACAGGGAACTAGCTAGATTCTTCCGGACATTTCTCGAAAAAGAACATAATGGGTGGGTAAAATGGATACCGGTCATAGAGACTTGCATAAACGAAACCCACCATGAAACAACGGAAATGACGCCAATGGAGTTGCAAACAAGAAAGAAACCACAACGAGTCTGGAAAGAATGGGTTCTAGCGCTCAATGAAGAAAGATTCGAAAAGTTAAAATACGAGGAAAAGGTAGAAATTGTAAAGACGAGAATAGAACGAAAGGGGCGAAGAAACGCGGACAGGTTCGACAAAACACACAGGACGACCGTATTCGAAGTAGGGGAAAAAGTGTTAGTACGCGCGCTCAACGTATCAGATCCAAAGAACAAGATAACAGCCAAATTCCTGCCGCTGTACGAAGGTCCGTACACCATCAAAAAATGCGTAGGGCTCGCTACGTACCTCCTAGAAGACCCTGTAACAAATAAAGAAAGAGGTAAATTTCACGCATGCCTGCTAAGACATTGCAAAAATGACAAAGAGACGAACAGCAGCACGGAAAGAAAATAATAATAATAATAATAGGAGTAAATATAATAAAAACAAATAAGAATAATAATAATAATAGGAGTAAATATAATAAAAACAAATAAGAATAATAATAATAATCGGAGTAAATATAATAAAAACAAATAATAATAATAAGAGTAAATATAATAATAACAATAAGAACAATAATATAAGTACACGAAGGAGAAGGGGAAATAAACGGAAAATCTCGCGGAAAAAAAAAAAAAAAAAAAAAAAAGTGCGTGGAAATACTGGACGATCAGAGCATACGAGTGGAGCACTAGACAACATATCAATCGTCCGCGGGTAACAACAAAAGGATGGAACCATCAAAATCCGGTGACATGGTCAGCAGAGGACGAAGGCAACAAACACAAGAGCAAAGGAGACGGGCGAGACGAAGGAGAGCAACAAGAGCCATCAAAGCGGTACAGGACAAAGTAACAAAAGCATGGAGACAAATTAAGGACGAATACGAAATAAGAATAACCACAGACGACAATATCAAAATTTGGTGTCCAGGGGAAACTCCCAAAAACAGAAGTGGGGAGAACGATACGAATGGAAAACCGAACAGTAGCAATCAATCAAGCGAATAAGAAACACCTCAACAACAACTAACCTTTACGACGACTATGGACTTTAAAAATTTTCCCATCAACCTTCTTGCGGACCCATACGACGACGTGGAAATCATCGGCTTACTCTCTCCGAGCACACGAGACCACCAGGAAGTGAAACCATGCGTGGAAGAGGAGGTGTTCCCCGGTAAAGGCGTCCTGTGCAGACAAGACCACAAATTTTACCGGGGAACAATCACGGAAGTGACCGACGGATGGGCGTACGCATGGTTGGGGGACTATGGCGGCGAATTTGGCTACAAGGTGGAGCAATTATACACGGCACCGCAATGGATGAGGGACACCCCGTTCCTGACCATACCGTGCGGGATCAGAGGAATCAGCCCGATCCGTGAGGAATATGACCTTGAGGGTATCCGATTCCTAAGGGAATGGACGGTAGGAGAGAGATGGAGGCTTAGGACAGACCCAACCGTCACCGGCACGGATGCGATCTGGGGTAGGCTAACCCACATCCAGACCGGGCAGGATTACAGAAGCATCGTCACCCACTTTGGGTTGGGCCACCGAACATGGGAACTACAAGCATTCAGGTGGTACTACGAGGGACCACAACTGAGTAGCGCGCAGGAAAATCAGAGAAAACTGCAACAATATGAACACCGGGACACGAGCCAACGCGAAGAACAACCAAGCACGTCAGCCACCAACGACAACGAGTGGTGGCGAAGGATAAACCTGAGTGTATTGGACGAAGTACCGGAAGGCTGGTGGGGAGACTCGGAGGACAGCGAGGAGGAGACAGAAGTGACTCCCGACCACAGATTCAACGCAATATGGGGGAGGAGGGAAGAAGAAGAGAGGCGCGAAGAAGAGGAAGAAGAGAAGGACGTGATGTCCGTGACATCGGAGTAAAATAAGTTTAAAAAAAATTTAAAAAAAAAAAAAACTGTTTGTAAAATAAATAAAGAGCAAGTCAGAAAAGAGAGTAGTACCATAATTTCTGTAAAAACCCATAGCGAATCACCAACACCAGAACAGCGGGATGGACAGCGAAAGGCGCAAATGGAGAGAAAGGAAATTTCACGGTGATACGCAGGCTACTCACCGAGAAATTTGGGGGACAATGTAACGGTCCAACGACGACCAACCCCGTGACCTATAAACAAAATAAACAATGGTGAGTTAAATAAACAACCGTCAGATGGCGAACAACAAAAACAAATCTCGCAAACAAAGTGATGTTTGCGAGAACATAAATTGCCAACTAAGAAATGTGAACGGTACCTCTGAAATCGGTTCTGATAAGAGCGAACCACTAGAAGGAAGCAATAACCCTGGCGGAGCAGCACAATACCTCGGTATTGTGGCAGCGGAGTCAGCGGGTGAGCAACCTTCAGGGCAAGCTCGAACCAGATTAACTTACCGGGGTCGAGGGAGACTGAGGAGGCGCAGCAAGAATCAGGAGGCACCGAAAGAACCAGGAGGCGCAGACCTAAGCTGGAGCGTAGCATCGGTAAAGCGCAGTCACGCAGCGCAGTATCCTCGACAATCACCTGAAAACGGCAACGCAATCAATAAAAAAGAAAAACTCACAACGCAAATCAGAAAACAACCTACTTCTGGTCCAAAGGCAAGAGCACGGTCATCTCCAATACAATCAAGAAAGAAGAAAGACCGTCGACAAACAAGACGGCGTTCCAACACCTGAAAAGATAAAAAAGTAGATAAAATAAACGATCCAAGCGAACGCGCGCACCAGGATAACACTTACCAATTTTAGTTATCCCGAAAGGACGAGAAATAACACCTTTGAACGCACTAAAAACCAAAAATCCGTACAAAAACAGTAATCACACTCGCGCGCACATGTCACGGCCGCGGCAATATTGATTTCGGATACGCCATCGATTAACGTATCAGCATTGACCGGGAACTCGCTGAGATCACAGCGCCGATGTGCATACCGCGGCTAATTAAGTGAACCGTGGGTACTTAGCGAGAGTACACGCTACGGCTCACGCGACATATTTCATGTATCGATCAGAAGTAATAAAATTTAATTTACCAACACCTTCCTTCGTCTCGACTACTTGACTTTCCTCGCGTCCTCACACGAACTACGTTACAATATATTGAAACGGGTCCACCTGAAACATGGAAATAAATTAGTACCACCAGGGGGCGATATTTCTCGTAAACGAAAGCAAACAGCAATAAGTATAAATAGGGGCAAACACCCTCTCGAACTTACCTTAGTCATCTTGGTCTCTTACCTGTGTAGTCCGACCAGGCCTTACCCGACTGTTGCCTTACGTAGCTTGACGTTTCTACCACGGTAGAGACAACGAGTCTCGTTTGACTCTCGGAACGGTACAGATCTGAAAAGACAATGACACAGTTAGTTTCGTATTAAAATTCGCGACTCACCTGAGAAGCAGCCGGCACCGACGACGAAGTTAATCACCAACGGTCCACAAATTCGGCGAAGGGTCAACGACCCTAGGCATCAGCTGGAAGGAGGAAAGGAAATTCATATCGAGACGCTTGACATAAAAAAAAATCGAAACAACTTATCAGTCTACGGAGGATTCCAAACGACACAGTTACACCGCACTAGACACGCCGCGATTCGAGAAATATAATTATTTATTACTAAAACAAAACAGAAACGAGTCACACACACACGCGTGACAAGAGAGGCCGCAGCCATATTAGCAAAACTCGTATATACAATAGACGACGCACCCCGAATGATCGCCAGCGCCAATATCAATCAATCGCGATCGATACGCTTAGCGCGGTACTAATTAGAGCACCGGCGTCGATAATAAGGAGCAACTGTAATTACCCCGAAACGAATTCTCAATAAATTTCTTTGCTTTACCAACAGGATATTAATCTATTTATTCTACCTCGAGTCTCGAACTTACCATAAAATTTAATGATTCTGGTAATACCGTTTCAATATATATACAACTATTCAAATAAATTATGTTACTATGTGTGACGGCCATTGTTCACTATTTCATACATACACTAGTAATTATATATATTGTGACGCCATGCGTCACATGCGTCACAGCCTCCCCTGCAGCCGGCTCGTGCAGAGGAGCCGTCCCACACCTGCAATGAAAGAAAGACAGATAAGTATAAAATTTACACAATATAGAATATAAAACCTGTGCTACACTCACCTGCGACAAGTCAGTCATTGCGACTGACCCCGCCAGACACAGCAACATCCCCAGCATCGTCGTCGTCGTCGTCGCCGTTGTCCTCGTTTCAGGACCGACCCGCTACAACCTACGGACAGAAGAAAGAAGTAAAAAGAAAATAAATACGAAGAAAGCGATGGAGAAATACTCACAGGATTGGCCCGAGGATCGTCCCCGTCGCACCACAGCCATCGTCCTCGTCATCACCGTCGTCGTCGCACCCATCATCGTCGTCGACGGCGTACGGGACCGGCCCGCCATAACCTGGAAGAAAAACAGGAGAGATGACAAGAGAGAAAATAACTGAGAAATAAATGAAAAAGTACTCACCTGGACCGGCCCGAAGATTATTCCCCTTCGGAGAGCTCGCCCGGCTGCCACTCACCACCTCCGAGGAAAAACATCACCCCGGAGAAGGCAAAGAAAATCCCAAAATCACGCACAACACTCGCACTACACTCGAAACATCCGTACCTGTCAAAATTACAGCACCCGTCCGTCCTCGCACCCCGGCGACAGAGTGACGAAGGTGGCAGCAGCGTACGGCGATTACCCTACCCTACCTTATTACCAGAATCATAAATTCCCGTCCGCAAATTTTTCCCATATTTACCGACCGACCTAATTACCTCCTTTTCCCCAATAGATCCCGCTCGCGACAGTCCTGAATTAATCACCCGTTTGACCCTTCTCCCATCGATCCGTATCGCTGCTGCGTCAATGATCGATGCCGGCCGGTAGCCAATCAGCGCGCGAGAAAATTTCGCGAGCTTCCGGCCGGCCATGCGGCCGTCACTTTGTGACGAGCCGGCGATCCGTAATGAGCGAAGAGAGAGTATAGAGTAGAGAGAATATAGAGTGTAGAGTGAGGCGAGATTCGAGTGTGTGAGGGAGCGACGGAGAGTGTGAGAAAGAAACTATAAGACGACTTGGAAAGCGAAAAAGGATAACGAGTACGAGAAAACGGAAATTGATATCGGGAATTACAAGGACGGCCAGGCTGACGAAAAAGGATTTGAGAGGGAAAGGAAAAGAAACGAGAAAGGAAAGGCAACAAGTATCAGCAACGACGGTGAGTGTTTGCACAGGTCACCCCCCCGAAATACTGCCGGCTTATTATTTTCGAGAGATCCGCGAGTATCGAAATTGATTATTTTAATTCCTCCCATTATCCGCGTGTATTAAAATTCCGAAAATCGTACGTATTATTCTCGTTACTCTTCTCTGTAGTTGCCGTGTGGGACGGCAGTTAGATTTAAGACGTAGAAATAGTACTTTGCAAAAATTCGAGCAACGGTCATTCCCTCCCGCCTGACCTCCCCGCCCCGCCAACCTATCCCAGCACGCAGCACAGACAAGTTTCGATTGCGCCGGCCGCGCGATCGTCCTTGCTGTCACCTCAGCCGCACCGTCCAAAACAATTCCCCTATCTCCTCGCATACCCCTCCCCCGGCGACAGACCGTGTAGCGTAACATAGAGTGTGAAATATCATCGAACGAATAAGACTGAGTATAAAACTAACGCCAGTGGTAATAATTAAGAGGCCGTTGAGTCGGCGAACCCTCCCTGAGAATATCCCCCCCCCCCTTTCCCTACACGCTAGCCATCCATCCCTTCCAGCAATACGTTGTGCATTAGCTATTGTAAATTTCCTTTGTTATTAATGTTGTTTGCCATGAATTTTTGTTAATTTTTGTTTATCGTAAAAATTAAGGCATCTTCTCACTTTGGAAATTTAAAAAAATCGATTTTTTTTTTTTTTTAATTTTGAAAGTACATATCTTCAAAAATGTCATCTCGAAATTTCATAAAGATCGGACGAGTCTAACTACATTTTTTGGCGACCGTTAGGTGACTACCTGAGAGTACCCACAGCATACGTATTGTTCAGACTCATGGTGCAAGTACAAGAAAGCAGTGAAAAACAATCAGATAGAAACTTTTAAGCATCCTACTGCTCTAGCTGATGATGTTCAAGAGGTTTTGAAACCGATCTATGAAGAACTGACGAAGGACGAGTTACTGGAACGATGCCTCGGAGGAAATACCCAAAATAACAACGAGTGTTTCAACAGCTGTGTCTGGGCAATGGCGCCGAAACACGTTTTTACGGGAAGAAAAACCGTGGAAATTGCTTGCCAAACAGCGGCATGCATTTATAACGAAGGGCTACAACCTGTTTTAAAAATTTTGGAGGTGATGGGTGTCAAACTAGGCCCTATCGCCGTTCAATACGCCGAGAAACGCGACAGTGATCGCGTACGCGTAGGGAACCGCCGCAGCTCTAACGCTTCAAAAGAGACTAGGTCGAGACGAAGGGAAGCTATTTTGGACGAACACACCTTCTACGAAGAATCGGAAGGTCCATTGTATGGAGCAGGCATCGCTGATTAACCCGAGGTAAGGTTTTTTCATGATTTTTCTGCAACCAAAACTTTAAACGCAGTTATCTCAAAACAAGGTTTTTCGGTGCTTTGTTGATGAAATTTCGGAAACTATCCGGCCGATTGTCATGAAATTTGAATGACATATGCTTCATAGTTATGGCTATAGCGCATATCATCAAATTTTTGAAATTTTGATTTTAAGAATTTTTTTTTTACAAAAAACTGCAAAAAAATCGTGGTTTTTTTTTACTTTTTCGAAAAACGTGCGCCATTTTGTTATTTTCGCGAATATCAAAAATCTGATGATATGCGCTATAGCCACTGACATACTGAATCTAAAACAGTTTTATTTTTTTGTTTCAGACGACCCGTCTCGGAGATACCATCAACAAGCCACGACCATAACATTTTTACACGGGTTTTTCGATGCTACTGATGTATTATAATAATTGTTTAAAAAAATTAAAAAAAAATTTTTTCATGTACTTGAAAGATGTGTTTATTACATAGGATCCGTTTTATCCCATAATTTTAAGCAAAAATCCTCGAAAAAAAATCGCAAAAACAGCCTATTTTTGAGGCGCTTAAAGTGAGAAGATGCCTTAACTGGCGCCCAAAAGTTTCAAGTTTTTTTTTTGTATAAATAATTATCCCGGAGATCGTCCGCCGCAAAAGTATTGCGAAAATAAAGTTTATTAATGCTATAATTATTCTATTTTTTTTTAATTCGTTAACCCCAAATTTCCCCTACCCCCCTCCCAACGGCGTGACAATATATATATATATATATATATATTGTGACGAATTTCCGGAATCCTTCCGCCATCGTCACCTTCGGTCGTCTCTCTCTCTCGCTACCGCATCCGCAATTTTGCCGGCAGGGCGCCAGTCGATTTTTATTTCGCCGGTATCGACAACCGGCACAACCTGGGGGTCGGGAGGGAATGACCCGGCCCCTCCATGCTCACGACTTACCTGCGTGGATCGGGTCACTTTTGTTTCGCCGGAGGTGACAATCCGGTCCACCTGGATGCGCCAGCGAGATCGACAAACCGGAAACGCTCGGCCGCTCAGGCTGTCGATTATGGTAGAGAGGGTCGGGGTACGTCACTCCGAGATGGCACCAAAACGTCGTTAATTTTCCGCGAGAGACTGAGTCTCGATCGGAAAACGAGAACAAGAATTCGGCGAACTCACTCACGAAAACTTCTGAGCACGAAATCATCAGCAAAACGAATCACAATAACTATCACGAGAGCTTAATTTTTAACCATCGGCACCGACAGATTAATTTTTATTTTGCGAGAACTAATTTGTTTTACGAGAACGATCGAGAAAACGCGAATTTATTTCATCTATAGGGAGCCGGGTCGACACGGAACTCCCTATAGCGCGTACGCGAACTTACACCTCTCACCTCGGCGAGAGACGAACAACGACTTCCCTAGCGAGTACTTAGAGGGAGAGAGCGCGACTTACGCACGACGCGTAAGCGAGAGCGAGACATGACCAGAGCGCGTACGTAGAGAGAGAACTCAGCATACGCACGGCGCGTATGCGAGACAGAGACACCTCGCTCTCTCTACGATGCTTCGCGAGACACCTCTGGTCTCGAGCGCGACACGGTAACTACTGATTTTCGACCAATCATATTTCGATCAGTCGAAATGCGAAATCGATCACCGAGAGCTACTGCCCTCTCGCTCGACACCATACTTACCTCAACGAAATCGTAATTATCGACGTTACTCGAGATCTTGCGAGTACGCCGAGAATCGTATCCCCATGGTCATCGCGCATAGGGGAGCACCTACGTCGGCGGCACGAGAGGTCCCCGCTCTCGTCCGCAATCCAAAAAACCTCCGCTTCCCCTCATGCACGATGCACCTAACAGCGGGGCGCCGGTATTGCAGCCGGACCTGCATCAATTCCTCGTACGTACTCGCCGGCCGTTCTTTCCTGACGGGATACTCATTACGTCGAGCACTCTTCTCCTCGTCAGGATCGAACGCCGTGCCGTTTCCTCCCCAAAACATCCCTTAGACAACACTGTCAGCTAATAAAATTTATTCGTAAACGGCAGTACAAAAAAAGCAAATCAAAGAATCGGTAGCGCGTGACGATCGTTGGGTTGCGCGGCGAGGGCAAACCAGATAACAGCCTTGGGACCGTGACTTTTCCCTACGTCGGGAAAATCACGTCACAATATATATATATATATATATATTGTCACGCCGTTGGGAGGGGGGTAGGGGAAATTTGGGGTTAACGAATATATATATATATATATATATTGAAATGTTCTGTATTGGACTCGAAAGAAATTGAGGGGTAGACGTAAAAAAAATTTTAATTATTCTTTATTTTATCCTTATGCTTCTAAGTTCACACCGTTCCTTATCCTAATTGTCCACTTTCGCTCTTCGACTTTGATTGGCGCGTATCACCGGCCGTTGCTGCGTGGTGATTGGCGCGTTCCGTACTGATAAATTTCTCCTGCCCGGTCTGATTAGTTGCGTCGTAATCGATGGGAATCGATTCTTGCTGGTTGATAGTTAAGATGGCGGTGCCGCAGTGAATCGCATAAGTGTATTCGTGTTGTACGACTTGTTTCAAGGATTATTTCGGCACGGTAAGTCCCTTTTTTGATTCTTAAGCTTGTCGTGGGTGCTTTTGCTGTTTTTCTTGTTTTCTTTTAGAGCCGCCGTGTGGCCTCGTCGTTACTTGCGGCGGTGTGCCCAGATTTGTTTTCTCTATGGGTGAGTCCGCGCCTTGTTATTTCTTGATTATTCGTTGCTTTAGTATTCTGCTGCTCCCTTTTCTTTTTATTGCAGGACTTGAGTCAGCTTGCTTAAGGTATACGATGCTCGTTGATTTTGGAAGGACTATGCTCTCGCTTTTGGAAGGACTATGCCCTTTTATGCTGCTGGATTTTGGTCGTACCACTGCTAGTGAATTATGTACCAGGATTTAGATATTGGTAAGTTTTTTTTTTTTTTAGAACTTCTTTCTCTGTTTTCCTCCTCTCTCCACTGTCCTGCGTCTTGTTGTGAGTCTTTTGCTGAGGGACCGCTCTGCTGGTCTCGCCTTGCGTGTCGTTTCTTTGGTGAAACTCCGCAAGTATTGCTTCTTCTTCCGCTGTGCCTTTGCGTACCTTTCTTATTTCTTACTATTAGAACCCTTTGAGATTCTCCGCTGTTGCGCCTTTGCGCAATCTGATCTCCTCTTAATGATTTTGACTTTTCTTACTGCTTCTCCGCTCCGTGATATAATGTTATTCCCAAAATTCAATACGGTCTTTCCTTTTCTTTACCCGCGAGTCGTTCTAGAGTCAGCCACCCTCGCTGTCCTTTCGGAGAGTATTTTCCCAGCCTTCTCACGAAATTCTCACTTTGAAGTTAATGGATGTTGGTACAATTTTGGTCCAAAATTTCTATATTTTAACCCGTCTATTCCCTTTTTCCTCTCCAGCGAGTTGGTCTCGAGTTAGCCACCCTCGCTTTCCTTTCGGATAGCAATGTACCAGCTTTCTCAAAACTTTCTCGCTGTCAAAGTCTGTGAATTTTCGGTGCCTTTCTCCTTATTTTCTGCTTCCTTATATATTTTCCTTTCTCTCCTTCTACCTTGGAGAAACTCTTCCCTCTGTCTCCTTTTCCGTGTATTAATCATGATTCTAATTGTAATTTCATTTTTCAGGTGCGGTGGCAGGTGGCGCCACGTGGCCAGGACAGGAGGACATCTCAATATATATATATATATATTGAGATGTCCTCCTGTCCTGGCCACGTGGCGCCACCTGCCACCGCACCTGAAAAATGAAATTACAATTAGAATCATGATTAATACACGGAAAAGGAGACAGAGGGAAGAGTTTCTCCAAGGTAGAAGGAGAGAAAGGAAAATATATAAGGAAGCAGAAAATAAGGAGAAAGACACCGAAAATCCACAGACTTTGACAGCGAGAAAGTTTTGAGAAAGCTGGTACATTGCTATCCGAAAGGAAAGCGAGGGTGGCTAACTCGAGACCGACTCGCTGGAGAGGAAAAAGGGAATAGACGGGTTAAAATATAGAAATTTTGGACCAAAATTGTACCAACATCCATTAACTTCAAAGTGAGAAACTCGTGAGAAGGCTGGGAAAATACTCTCCGAAAGGACAGCGAGGGTGGCTGACTCTAGAATGACTCGCGGGTAAAGAAAAGGAAAGACCGTATTGAATTTTGGGAATAACATTATATCACGGAGCGGAGAAGCAGTAAGAAAAGTTAAAATCATTAAGAGGAGATCAGATTGCGCAAAGGCGCAACAGCGGAGAATCTCAAAGGGTTCTAATAGTAAGAAATAAGAAAGGTACGCAAAGGCACAGCGGAAGAAGAAGCAATACTTGCGGAGTTTCACCAAAGAAACGACACGCAAGGCGAGACCAGCAGAGCGGTCTCTCAGCAAAAGACTCACAACAAGACGCAGGACAGTGGAGAGAGGAGGAAAACAGAGAAAGAAATTCTAAAAGAACTTACCAATATCTAAATCCTGGTACATAATTCACTAGCAGTGGTACGACCAAAATCCAGCAGCATAAAAGGGCATAGTCCTTCCAAAAGCGAGAGCATCGTCCTTCCAAAATCAACGAGCATCGTATTCCTTAAGTAAGCTGACTCAAGTCCTGCAATAAAAAGAAAAGGGAGCAGCAGAATACTAAAGCAACGAATAATCAAGAAATAACAAGGCGTGGACTCACCCATAGAGAAAACAAATCTGGGCACACCGCCGCAAGTAACGACGAGGCCACATGACGGCTCTAAAAGAAAACAAGAAAAACAGCAAAAGCACCCACGACAAGCTTAAGAATTAAAAAAGGGACTTACCGTGCCGAATTAATCCTTGAAACAAGTCGCACAACACGAATACACTTATGCGAGTCACTGCGGCACCGCCATCTTAACTATCAACCAGCAAGAATCGATTCCCATCGATTACGACGCAACTAATCAGACCGGGCAGGAGAAATTTATCAGTACGGAACGCGCCAATCACCACGCAGCAACGGCCGGTGATACGCGCCAATCAAAGTCAAAGAGCGAAAGTGGACAATTAGGATAAGGAACGGTGTGAACTTAGAAGCATAAGGATAAAATAAAGAATAATTAAAATTTTTTTTTTACGTCTACCCCTCAATTTCTTTCGAGTCCATAAAGAACATTTCATTTGGCGCCCGAACAGGGACTCAAAAAAATTTGAGGCAGTAAAAAAAAAAAAAAAAAAAAAACATGGATCCAAACGCCGCAACCCCGGAAAGATCGGAAGAGGGACAATTAAACGATAGTCCAATAGAAGAAGGGACCGTTTTGTCCGAAGAAATGCAAGTCGAATTAGAGGAATCAATCCATTTATTAATGAGAGAACTTAAAGAAGTAAAAAACGAACAAAACAGGGAGAGGATTCTCCGAAATGAAAACTTTAAAGAACAAGACGAAAAATGTGTATTAAGATGCAAACAAACGCAGGAGTTTGCAAGACTAGAGTTTCAAGAAGAACTCGACAGAGTGGTCGCACAAACCGACCGAAAAATCACCATCGCCCAAGACACCGTAGCGGCAAACATCGACGAAGTTGATAGGGAGAGGAGAGCCGACTTCGATGCTTTAGAAAAGAAACTCCAGAGGACGATGACAAATATGAATCAAGTACACGAAAATATGAAAACAACAGCTACAATGGCCAAAGAAAATCGTGACAAACTCGGACATTGGGAAGAAGAATTCCGAGCTAGGATGTCACAAACAATGAATCTAACAGGAGGAGGCATGAACGTCAGTCAGCTGTACGTAGCCAAACAACAACCTCCAACTTTCTCCGGCGACGGAAAAGAGAGACCGATCAGATACTTAAGAGACCTCCAACAGTTCTGGAGGGTAACGGGGAACACAGACCTCCACTATTTGATCGGCACGTCATTAAAAGGAGCCGCCAAGGATTGGTGGAGAGTGGTGGAGGACGATATCCACACCATCGAGGAATTCGCCGAAAAATTCAAATCAAGATACTGGAATCGAGAGATACAAGCCAAGGTAAGCCGAAACCTAGAATTTGGAGCATATGAACTAGACGAACACAAAGCTACTCGAGCAGAATATGCAACCAGAATTTTCGGTAACGCAAAGGATCTAGGCAAAAGCCTATCAAACGAGGAAATTATCAGGCATCTCGGAAACCATTTTGATGAAACCGTAAGGGCAGCCGTCCAAATAGGAACGGTAAAAACCGTTGACGAATTCCTCATGCTCCTCGAAGGAATGGACGGGGCAGGATTACTAAACGCTCAGAAACGGCGAAACCGAACAAACCCAGGAGCCGACGAAAGCCACCAAAAGGAGAGACAAGAGAACAAATGGCAACGACAAAGGGGTTACCAGAACCCACCACCACCTCGATGGTCCCAAAGCCCAGGACAAGAGAGGTACCAAAGACAACAAAACTGGGGAGAGAGATCATGGACAAGGAATCAAGTCCCTGAACAAAAAAATTGGCAACCACAAAGACAGGAAGAAAGTCAAGAGGCCCTTAAAAAGGACACCACAGCCGTTGCGGAAACGAAGGACCAGGGAAACGAGTAGACGTTGCACCCGTAATCATGAATCTAGAAACACCACATGAGCGAGGTGCAACGGACGAAGACGAACAACTAGAAGAATTAGAAGAAGTAAGAAAAAGACAAAAACGAAACGAGAAAACCAGGGAACGAAGAAGACGAAATAAACAACAAAACAAAATAACAGGTATTCTGACAATTAAGAAAACACCAACAATAGAAGATACATTGGAGAATCCCGGAGAATACCTAGCCGAGGAAGGGCCGACACTAGTGCAAGAAATAGACAGCAACCCACCATGCCCAGTCGTAATCGCCAATATTGGGGAAAAACAAATCCCCATGCTGATCGACAGTGGCAGTGAAGTCACCTGCATATCGGAAGAATGCTACGAAGGACTCACAAGCGAACTGGAGGGATGCCCGGTCCTACCGGTCGTCGGAGGAGAAGTCCAAGGAGCATTCGGCGGCAACAAAAGTAAGATCAAGAAGCAGATCCTCGTGGAGACAAGGATAAATCACGTAGCAACGAATCTACCAATCATGATCGTACCCAGGCTAAGAAGACAAGCATTGCTCGGAATAGACGGGATGCAGAAATTCAAAATAAACCTCGATCTCCAAACGGGAACAGTAAAAATTGATGAAACACCCATCATGTACCTAGAAGGAAATAGATGGAAAACAGCCAGAACACAGCCAAATACAACAATGGAAATCAAACATCATGAACAAGAAAAAGACGATTTGACAGAACAACAAGTGGATCAAAAACTAGACGAAGCTGGGGCACTACCGATGCACATAAAAGAAGCTTTCAAGACGGTCCTATCAGAACAAAGGGAATTATTTTCAAAAAAACCAGGAAGAATGACGGCATACGTCCACAAATTGGTCCTGAAGGATCCCACGCCATATCTCCACCGGTCATACCCGATCCCGCTGCAATACAGGGAGAAGGTGGCAGAAGAAATTACGAAGATGGTGGAATATGGAGTAATAGAAAGAACAACCAGCCAATACATTAACCCAATGGTGACGGTCATCAAAAAGGACGGATCAGTTCGCTTGTGTTTAGACGCCAGACAACTAAATAAATATCTAGTAGAAGACCATGATTCCGCACCACCGACGGACGACATACTAAGAAGATGTGGCAACGCACGGGTCATGTCAAGCCTGGATATGACCAGTAGTTTCTGGCAAATCCCATTAAGCGAGGAGTCCCGGCAGTACACAGCGTTTCTGCACGAAGGAAAATGCTATCAGTTTACGGTAACCCCATTTGGATTAAAAACAAGCACGGCAAGCCTAATAAAAGCCCTGGACATAGCGCTTACAGGTTTGGAAAGCTTTGTACTAAACTTCGTGGATGACATCTTGTGTATATCAGCAACATATGAAGAACACATAGAACATATGGAAATACTTTTCCAGAGGCTCAGGCAATACGGCCTAACGCTAAACTTCTCAAAGTCATCATTTTTCAAGGAACAGGTGGAGTTCCTCGGTCACATCCTAACAACCACCGGCATAAAACCCCAACCAGAAAAGATACAGGCAATTCGGGAATTCCCACAACCGCAAAACCTCAAACAGCTACGGGGCTTCTTGGGACTCATTAACTTCTACACGAAGTTCACCAGCCAACACGCGGCAGCAACAGTGCCCCTTATTGAACTCCTGAGAAAAGGAGAAAGATGGAATTGGGACGCACGAAGACAAGAGGCATTCGAAAACACGAAAAGATTATTCATAGAGGACATCATCCTGAGATATCCAGACCCCAAAAGAGGATACATCCTCACCACCGATGCCAGCGGATACGCCTTAGGGGCAGTACTCGGACAAAAGGACGAAAAAGGAGAAACAGGCGTGATAGCATTCGCAAGTCGGACATTGAAAGGAGCCGAGCTGCGATATACCACGACGGAAAAAGAATTGCTAGCAATAGTATGGAGCCTCCAAAAGTTCAGATCATATCTACGAGGAGCAAAAATCCAGATCATCACGGACCACAAGGCCTTGACATTCCTCAAGACCTGCCGATTTGGGGGGGACAGGCTACTACGATGGGCCCTCCTCATCCAGGAATACGACTTAGAAATAAAGCATTGCGCCGGCCGCGAGAACCCGGTAGCAGACTGGCTAAGTCGACCAGAAATCAACGAGAAAAACGAAAGAAAATGCCTCATTATCGCAACCGTACTAGCACATGAAATAAAAACAGAAATAGAAGAATACTTCCGCACTTTCGGAACAGAACAGAAAAAGGACACCACGTTGGCGGCCATATGGGAAGAAATCCTGACGAAACAAGGAAGAAAGGGATATAGAATTAAGGAAGAATGCCTGCAGAAGACTGATAAGAAAGGCGCTTGGAAGGTGGTAATTCCAAAACACTTACTGGAACAGATTGTTAAGGAATGTCACACTCTCTATGGACACGTAGGGGCTAAGAAAACATACCAGGTCCTAGATGAAGACTTCACACACCCACATATGGCGGAACGAGTACGGAAAATCCTGGCAGGATGTGATACGTGTCAGAGAAATAAAGTACCAAACCAAACAAACTATGCAAAAATGCAAACAATCCTGCCAGAAGGGCCAGGCGATCTATTATCAATTGATTTTTTTGGACCACTACCGACAGCCAGCGGCGGTGTAAAGCACATACTCGTAACAATAGATGCTTTCTCAAAACTAGTAAAACTATATCCTCTCAGACGAGCAAACGCAGAAGCCACAATAAGAAAAGTATTCCAGGACTACATCCCAAAATACGGGAAACCAAAAAGAATACAATTCGACCACGGCACGCAGTTCACTTCAAAAACCTGGCTCGAGAAACTAGAAAAAGAAGGAATAAAGGGTATCTTTTCGTCAATACGACACCCACAAGGAAACATAGTTGAACGAGTAAATCGGGAATTGGCAAGATTCTTCAGGACATTTTTAGAAGAGAATCACGTCGCATGGGTACGATGGTTACCAGTTATAGAGACGTGCATAAATGATACTCACCACGAAACTACGGAAATAACACCAACGGAATTACACACAAAAAAGAAACCGTTTCGAATCTGGAAAAAGTGGATATTAGCACTCAACGACGAGGAGGTCGACCAATTAACGCAAGAAGAGAAAATCGCGCTCGTTAAAGAAAGAATCAGGAAAAAGGGAGAAAAACGAGCACAAAGATTCAACGAGAAACATATAACAACCACCTTTGAAAAAGGAGAAAAGGTGTTAGTACGAGCCCTGAATGTCTCAGACCCGAGTAAAAAGAAAACTGCAAAATTCATGCCACTATACGAAGGCCCGTATGAGATAACTAAATGTGTAGGGATCGCAACGTATCTCCTTCGGGACCCCGCAACAGGCCGGGAAAGAGGAAAATTCCACGGATGCCTATTAAAAAAATACAAAAAAGAAATGTCACAAGAAAATGAAGAAGACAAAGGACCAAAACCAAGAACAAAACAATAAAAGAAACAATACAACCAGAACAAGCGAGAAAAGATAAAAGAAAAGATAATCAAAACCACCGCGACTAACATCACAACGGTGAAACGATCGAAAAGATAACTCGATCAAATCAATAGAGGGCAGATAAGCCAAAAGGAGGAGAAATTCGAAAGTAGATCGAAACCCTTAAGGCCAAAATAATCAAAGGCTAACGCAAACGAAGGAAAAAGAACACACCCCCAAAGTCAGTTCGAAACAAAAAGTGAACAGAGAAAGATGGAAAACGAGAAGGAAACAAAAAAAACTTCCGAAATAAAAATTAATAGAAAAAAAAAGAACGCGAAGAGGCGACAAATACAACGCAAAGCAAAGGAAGAAAAAAAATTAATAACAATAGAGTATGTCAACGACTTTGAATTATTCACAGTCACGGACGAGAATATTAGGGCGTGGTACCCAGGAATATCACTGGGAGATCATTCATCCGATAACGAGCAAACAAAGAACAACGATGGCACAAACGTACCAAAATTGTCCCATTGAGGGAATACGAGGAACATACGAAAATATAAAAGTGGCGGGAGTGATATCACCCGAGCAAGTGTGCGTTTGGATACCCCGTGGCGGGTACGACATCGAAGAAATCATAAAAAAAATAAAAAATATAAACGAGGAAGTACATCCGTGTCTAGAAGAAGAAATGTACCAAGGGAGGGGCATCCTCGTAAAAGAAGGGAATACGTTCTCAAGAGCCAACATAATCGAGTTCGACCACGAGGAAAATGAAGTCAAGGTTTGGATAGGGGATCACGGAATCGAATTGGTATACGAGCGAGAAGAATGCTACATACCACCAACCTGGACATTCGGATACCCATGGACGGCAGTACCATGTGCCATTCAAGGGCTTGCACCACCGGACCACGAAATGTACCAATGGGAGGCAATGGTAAAACTAAGAGAAAAAACCATGACAGAAACGTGGGACCTCACCATAGAAAAGGGACGAACGGGCACGGAAGCCGTATACGCGCATTTAACTAACACCAAAAACGGCGAAACGTACAGAAAAATGGCAGTCGACATGGGGGCAGCCATATCAACCACAATAAAAAAACCATTCTACTGGCACAGTCAAGGACCACACATATCCTCCCGATCCGACGAACTGAGCTGGTGGCAAAAATACGCCGGAAGAGATTTAACGCGCGACGAAACCCGCGGGACAGCGACGAGTAGCAACCCAACAAGGCCACGGCCAGTAACAGATGACGACCTTTACGACGAGGACAGCGTGTACTACGAAGATGCCTCAACGTACATCCCAAGCGACGACGAGGAGGAAGAGCCGCAACATGACTGGACAAGCATCTGGCCCCAATATCAGGCAGAAATCCCATCTTCAGACGACGAACAATCTGACACCGCCTCAAACACATCAATATAGAATAAAATTTGATTGGTACAACGTACGACTTTTGATTTTCCTACCCTTCCCAAAACGAAATAAAATATTCAAAAAAAAAAAAAAAAAAAAAAAAAAAAAACTTACCCAGCACGAACAAGCAAAATAATAAGCAAAAAAAGCAAATAGAAGCAAAAGAAAGCAACTTACCCAATACAAAAAGCAAAAAGAGAACAAACCAAAAGTAACTAGAAACAAAAGGCAAATTAAGCTGAAAAATAAGTCAACGAAAACAAACAAAGACAAAGCAAAAGAAATTTTATTAAAAAAAAAAGCAAACAAGCAAAAAGCAAGGAAATAAAAACAAACTTTAATCAAAGCAAAAGAATTTGTAAACAGCGTAAAAGAAAATTTTAAAAGAAAATAGAACAGATTAGAATAAAGCAGAAGATGAAAAGAGATGATTTTCCCTCGCTGCGCATACTTAAGCTGCGAAAGACAGTAGACCATCCGCAGCTCAGCATGACTCCGCGTGGAAAAATCAGGGGGGACAATGAGATGTCCTCCTGTCCTAGCCACGTGGCGCCACCTGCCACCGCACCTGAAAAATGAAATTACAATTAGAATCATGATTAATACACGGAAAAGGAGACAGAGGGAAGAGTTTCTCCAAGGTAGAAGGAGAGAAAGGAAAATATATAAGGAAGCAGAAAATAAGGAGAAAGACACCGAAAATCCACAGACTTTGACAGCGAGAAAGTTTTGAGAAAGCTGGTACATTGCTATCCGAAAGGAAAGCGAGGGTGGCTAACTCGAGACCGACTCGCTGGAGAGGAAAAAGGGAATAGACGGGTTAAAATATAGAAATTTTGGACCAAAATTGTACCAACATCCATTAACTTCAAAGTGAGAAATTCGTGAGAAGGCTGGGAAAATACTCTCCGAAAGGACAGCGAGGGTGGCTGACTCTAGAATGACTCGCGGGTAAAGAAAAGGAAAGACCGTATTGAATTTTGGGAATAACATTATATCACGGAGCGGAGAAGCAGTAAGAAAAGTTAAAATCATTAAGAGGAGATCAGATTGCGCAAAGGCGCAACAGCGGAGAATCTCAAAGGGTTCTAATAGTAAGAAATAAGAAAGGTACGCAAAGGCACAGCGGAAGAAGAAGCAATACTTGCGGAGTTTCACCAAAGAAACGACACGCAAGGCGAGACCAGCAGAGCGGTCTCTCAGCAAAAGACTCACAACAAGACGCAGGACAGTGGAGAGAGGAGGAAAACAGAGAAAGAAATTCTAAAAGAACTTACCAATATCTAAATCCTGGTACATAATTCACTAGCAGTGGTACGACCAAAATCCAGCAGCATAAAAGGGCATAGTCCTTCCAAAAGCGAGAGCATCGTCCTTCCAAAATCAACGAGCATCGTATTCCTTAAGTAAGCTGACTCAAGTCCTGCAATAAAAAGAAAAGGGAGCAGCAGAATACTAAAGCAACGAATAATCAAGAAATAACAAGGCGTGGACTCACCCATAGAGAAAACAAATCTGGGCACACCGCCGCAAGTAACGACGAGGCCACATGACGGCTCTAAAAGAAAACAAGAAAAACAGCAAAAGCACCCACGACAAGCTTAAGAATTAAAAAAGGGACTTACCGTGCCGAATTAATCCTTGAAACAAGTCGCACAACACGAATACACTTATGCGATTCACTGCGGCACCGCCATCTTAACTATCAACCAGCAAGAATCGATTCCCATCGATTACGACGCAACTAATCAGACCGGGCAGGAGAAATTTATCAGTACGGAACGCGCCAATCACCACGCAGCAACGGCCGGTGATACGCGCCAATCAAAGTCAAAGAGCGAAAGTGGACAATTAGGATAAGGAACGGTGTGAACTTAGAAGCATAAGGATAAAATAAAGAATAATTAAAATTTTTTTTTTACGTCTACCCCTCAATTTCTTTCGAGTCCATAAAGAACATTTCAATATATATATATATATATATATATATATATATATATATATATATATATATATATATATATTGAAACGGCAGAACGCTTCAATAAATTTATTTGAGTGCGATGGCTCGACGATTATATAGTTTATGAAGGTTTTTGGGTGAGGGAGAGTAATTTCTCTTTGAGACTTGGTTTTTGTATTGATATAAAAAATCGTTTATTCTTTTTGTTGCTGAGATTTTGTCTCTTTGGTTGTCAAAAGTCAAAATTCAATTGTTTCGATATCATTTGTTTTGAATTCGCTTCGTCGCGGGTCAATATTCCCGCTCTGCTCGGCCGTCTCTGTAGATCCTTGATACGCCGTCCAAAATATCGATCACCGTCTCGATCGCGGTTCCTCTCCTCTCTCGTCAGTTGGGCCGGCGACGTAAACACAGGTGATCGCTCCTCTCCCCGCTTGTCCGTTGACAATGCGCGTCGTTGTGTTTGGGTTATAGGTCAATGCTCTTAGGCAGGACCTTTACTGCTCGTTCGATAGACTTTTCGTCGAGCAAGAATTCTTTTTCAGAATTCTTGAGTTAAATCGCCGTTTCGCTCTTATTCAGAGGTCAAAGCCGCTTACCAGGTTTCGTCTCTTCTTCAGAGCACCCACCCGGGTAAGTGACCAGCTATTAACTGATGATTAATCGAGATTTTTCCGGCCTTTTATACTAATTAGGCTGCTCGCCTATAGGTCGAAGGATTTTCAGACGGACCAATCAGCTGTTTTGACATTGGTGCCGTGTGAATCTAAGTGCCGTGTGCACTGGCGACGTTCGATCTTTCGATGGTGGGGGGATTTTGCTCGGGTGTATGAGACAATATCGTCTCAATATATATATATATTGTGACGCGCTCGCTACACTGAAAATTTCGTCAAACCAGTCGCGTGCTGCCCGTCCAAAATCTCTAATGACGCCCGTGTTTCTCTTATTTTTTTTTTTACTTATTCGCTCTCACCTTTGGGCGCCAGGTATTTCTTTCGCCCGAAATACCAAGGGCGATTTCTTATTCTTCCGACCCGCCTCGGCTAAACCCAGGGAAGGAAGGGGTTATTCGGGGGCAAGTTCACTTATTTATTTGCTATTCGAAATAACGGGTGAGCATCGAAGGTGTCAAATAACGAACAATAATCTTTTATTTCATTAACGCTCTACACAATGTCAGTCGCTCTCTCACACACACATTCACCTACCGGGTTCTACCTCTCAGGCCAACCCCCGGAGACGCCGGCGGGTACAGCCTTTGGTTTGCGGGGCGAGGGGACGGGCAAGACGCTCTCTACTGCGCCGCGTTACAAAAGAAATGGTGCACCACGTGCGCCTACCTTGTCTCGTCGTCTCTGATCGCGCAGCGTTCCTCTCTCTCGCTCCCGAGTACGCCGGTGGCTCAGCCTCGCTCGCTCTCTCTCGCTCGCACGTCCTCGCCGATGTCTCGTCCTCCGATCTCTCGGTCTCTCGCTCGCTCGCTCGCTCTATCCTCTCTCTGTCGCCTTCTCACACACTGCTCACTCTCTCTCCACTCTATTCGTTCTTTCTTCACTCTACTCTGTTCACTCCTCACTCTCTCTATTCACTCGTCCTTTTTCCGATCTCGACTCTCTCCCTAACAACTCTTTTAACTTTTCTAACTATTCGTAATCCAACTTCTAACTTCCTACTCGGCGATCAATTTCTAACTAACTGTCCTTAATATCTCATCCTTCTCGCCAGCCGGCTCCGTCGCTCTCTCGGTCACGTGGTCGGGGCAGAGTCCGTCCGACGATCGACGATCGCTGCTTCGGCACAGCCATCTCTCTCGCTCTGCCGTCGGCCGTCGTCTCTCTCCGTCGTTTGCCGACGTCGTCGGTCGTCGTCTCTCTGAAATTTACGAAGATTTCGACGACAGTGCCCGTTCGACCGTACCTGGTTTCCACCACGGGTGCGAGACGGCGCGACGCTGCTGTTTGTACTCGACGTGCCTGCGAGGCCTATAATGCCTCGTCACATCCCCCCACTATGCTATTGGCTACCTCGCGACGGGGTAGGCACACGCCGATACACCTCTTCTCACGTCGCAGCAGAGTCGTGCTCATCTCGCCCCCGATCGATCCCATCACCAACCGAGTTTTCATTATTATTTTAAGTCAACAACAGAACAATCCGACTTAACCTAAGAAATCAACTTCGGATCCCCAACACAGTCTCTTCCCCATACCAATTTTATTTGAATACTTATTACTAGGTCGACAATCTTGGTCGTAATTTTTTTGATTTCTTTTTTTTTCCAACTTTTCCTTATTACCTATTAAAACCAACATAAATTTCTCTTACTGACTAAAAAACTCAAACCATGTCCTTCTTCTTTTTTTTTCATGTCTCAAACAAAACTCAACAAAAATATTCCTGGTTTTTTTTTTTTTTTTTTTTTTTTTTACAAACAATGTTTCTCTCTCCTGTTCAATCTTTGGGGGGAGGACCCCCCCTGTCTCCTCACGCCCGCAGCGCCGATCACCACCGTGAGCGGCGGGGTGAACAGTCGGGGCACGTTGTCCTAGTGTACCCCACGCGATAGCACGAGATGCAGTATGGGCGCGAGGGGTCCCAGGGCAACGTACACTCCCTCGGCCCGTGGCCGTCCTGCAGACACCGCGGGCAGGCCATGTCGAATGGGTACCTGTCCGCGGGCCTGTTGCTCCGGCGTTGCCTCGCCTTCTCGGCCCGATAGTGCGCCGCTCGCTCCAGGCCATGAGGACCCGGGCACGCGGCGGTGGTGACCCCGTCGCGGTGGCACAGCCTGCAGAAGCCCACTCGTAGGCGTTGGGTGCACCGCTTCCACGAGTGCCCCGGCGATCTGCAGTTGAGGCACCCCTTGGGTGCGGCTGCCCGGGCCTCCTCGATGGCGCGGCCCTCCTCTGCGTCCCTTCGCGCCTCTTGCGCGGCTTGGCTCCTGCGCGCTTCTTGCGCGGCCCGGTCCTCCTCGGCCTCTCTGCGCGCCTCCTGCGCGGCTCGGTTCTCCCTCGCCTCTCGGCGCGCCTCGCGCGCGGCGTCCTGCGTGGCGGACCAACCTGCCGGCGGCACCCCGCGGGCCTCCTCTTGCGGGGCTGGTCGTCGGGGGGTGTCCTCCTCTTCGATCGTCAGGCTGGCAATCATTTCCTCGACCTGATCCTTCCAGCCGACGTGCCTCTCTCCACCCGGCATGGTCCATCGCGGTCTCGGTGCTGGGGTGCGTCGCCTAGCGGTCGAGGGCCCTGGCCTCGGTTCCGTTGCCTCGATCTCCGCCCTGCTGGGCGGTCGCTTTGCGATGGCCCCTTTTGCCGGTGGCTCAGCCGTGGTCCCGGCCCCCTCCGTCGTTGGCGCAGCCCTTTCGACGGTCGCTCCCTCGGCAGCCCTCGCCTCGGCGTACCGTTGTGCCGCCCTCTGCCGCGCTGCGGCGATCTGGTCCTCCGCGGACGGCGCTGGCTCCCTCGCGGGGGGTTCCGGCACAGCCTCTTCCCCGTAGTACCGTCGGCGAGCCTCCTCGCGGACCCTCCTCAGCTGTTCGCTGCCCGCCATTACGCACAGCGCTCTGTTCTTTCTCTATTTGGACACACGCAATGCGGAATTACACACTCATGTACTAATTGTTATCTCGGCCGGTCACGCCGAGCTCTCCGTGTCTCGCCCATTGCCCGTAATCTTTAAATCTTTTACATGCCAAGTCCCCGCAGGTCGACCAGCATTATCGGACAACTCGACTACATTCGGCGATTTCATTCGCGTTATGACGAACGGTCCCGCGTATTTCTTCGCAAATTTTGAAGTTAAATGGTTAGCGGCATTCGACAGTACGCGGTATCGGCGATAAACGCGGTCACCAACATGCAATGGGACGTTCTTTCTACTACGGTTATAATATCCAGCCTGCTTGGTGGAAGCCTCGCGGATATTACGCGTCACGAGATCTCTCAGCTCTACTAACTTGCTCATTCTCGCGACCCATTTCTCGCGATCTGGTGCGTTCGGTACCTCCTCTTCCGCAACTCGAGTCCAGTATTGCGCTGGTCGCGGTTCTCTACCGAGATTCAAAAACGCTGGACTCACCCCCAGAGACGAGTGCACCGCTGTATTATACGCGAACTGGAATTCGGCTACGCGCATGTCCCGTTCGCGGTGATCGGCGGAAATGTAACTCGAGATCATTGTTTTGAGATTCCGATTGACTCTCTCTACGGGATTTGCCTGGGCGTGGTACGGTGGTGTCGTCATTCGTTCGATACCGTATTCGTCCGTCAGTTTCTGTACCGTCTGGTTCACGTATTCAGTCCCGTTATCTGTCAAAAGTCTACGCGGTGTTCCCCACCGACAGAGAACTCTCGCGCGAAATGCGTCCATGATGGTTTTCCCCGTGGCCGCCGCCGCGGGGACACACTCTATCCAGCGGGTGAACATATCTTCGAAGACTATGAGGTATCGATTACCCGCTTTCGATCTTGGGTACGGTCCCATGACGTCGGATGCAACCGTATCCCACGGTTGTGCAACAATCCGTGGTCCCATTAACCCCATTGGCCTAGCTTGATTCGCCTTATGCAACTCACAGGTGACACACTTTCCCACGTAACGCTTCACGTCCCTGTACATTCCTGGCCAATAATAATCGTTCGCTAGTCTACGATACGTTCGATCAACTCCTGGATGACCCGATTGCTCCGCGTCATGCGCGCGCCTCAACACTTCATCCTGCCCCTCTGACGGTACTACCAGTTTCCACGCGTCAACATCTTCACCTATCGCGCTTTTGATCGCGTTCGGGCGGTAGAAATAAATGGCATGGCCTTCTACTCGCCAATCCGGAAACTCGCGAGGGTTTCGACGAATCGCGTTCAGTCTCTCTTGATACCAACCGATTTCGAAACAATCTCCTAGCGAATCGACTTGAGCATCAACCTTTAAGTCCACGTCCTCGAACATTCGCGATAGCGCGTCCGCCGCTTCGTTCTCGGTCCCTTTCCTGTACTCGATTTTCATTTTGTATCCCGACAGCTCAAACGACCAACGCGCGAGCCTACCAATCGGGTCCGCAAGGTTATACAACCACCTCAGGCTACTATGGTCGGTCACAACGGTGTGCTCGTACCCTTCCAAATACGGCCTGAAATTCCGCACGGCCCAAATTACCGCGAGACACTCTTTTTCTGTCACGGTGTATCGCGTTTCCGGTCCTACCATCGCTCGACTCGCGCATTCGATCAATCGTTCCGAATCACCATCCCTCTGTGTTAGCACAGCTCCAATCCCACGATCGCTCGCGTCCGTGTACACGATAAATGGTAATTCGTAATTCGGGTACGTCAGTATCGCCGCGTTTACAATCTCGTCCTTGACTGCTCGGAACGCAGCCTCTTCGACGTCTGTCCAGTCCCAAGTCACAGTCTTACTCGTCAGTCTGTTCAGTGGTCCGGCGACTCGCGAAATATTTTTCAAATGGCGATGGTACCAATTCACCATCCCATTGAATCGTCGTAACTCGGTAGCGTTTCGCGGTCGCGGATATTCGATTATGGGCCGAATTTTCTCAGGGTCTGGGCGCAGCCCTTCGCTGTTCACCAAAAACCCCAGATAGCGTACCTCGTTCCTACAAAATTCGCTTTTCTCATAGTTTATTATGAGGCCGGCCTCTCGAATTATCCCGAGTATTTTGTTGATCCACTCGAGGTGTTTCCGGAATGACCTGTTCACGATAATTATATCATCTAGGTACGCGAACGCATGCGGTTCCAGCGCTGGACCTATCAACCGATCCATCAGCCTTTGAAACGTAGCTGGCGCGTTGCACAATCCATACGGCATTCTACGGAATTCGAACAAACCTTTCCCCTCTACGACAAACGCGGTGAAATGTTTGCTAGTCTCCGCCATCATGATTTGGTGGTAGGCCGCACTCATATCTAACGTCGTGATGTACACGGCTTCCTGAAGCTTACTCAGTATCGTGTCCATTCGCGGTAGGGGATACGCGTCTTTTCGCGTTACTTTATTCAGCTCGCGATAGTCTACGCAAAATCTCCACGTACCGTTCGGTTTCGCGACCATCACCGGCGGACTTGCCCATTCGCTTTGCGACGGCTCGACGATGTTACCGGTTAACATCCGATCTACCTCGGCATGCAATGCTTCGATTACAACCGGCGAGCGTCGGTACATCCGTTGTTTCACGGCCCGGTCGGTCGTGACCTCGATCACGTGTTGCGTGAGTGACACAGCAACATTGAAATCTTTCGGCATCGTCGGGATCACCCTCGAGAGCATCTTTTCCAATCGAGTTCTCTCATCGCGGCCTAATTCCTGAAGACCGCAACATAACCCGATCGCTGCAAGCTCATCGTTTGGCTTTATTATCGGGTGTTCTATCCCGACCTCATCTAATGACCAGACTCCGCGGCCGGCGCAAACATTTACCCCGAACGCGTGCATGAAGTCCATGCCTAATAGACAGTCAGATTTCAGATTTCGAACAATTATGGTGGGGAACCACTTTTGGACCCCGTCCAAGGAAATCGGGAACAACGCTTCCCCGACTACTCGTTCTACTGTACCGTTTGCCATCGTCACGCAGTCGAGTCGTGTCGTCGGGTATTGTCTGTACGGTATCCCTAGCTCATTTACAATGTGGCTGCCGATGCGCCCAAACACGGAAGTTGTCGCACCGCTATTCACTAACGCCTCGAGATACCTTCCACCGATCTCTAACGACACAAAAACCCTCTGCCGTCCCGGCTCGCGCTTCCACTCCCTCGGGGGAGCGGGGAATGCAAAAGAATACCTCGTATTTGCTTCAACAGGAACGTCTTGTTCATTCTGTTGGTCGCGCGCGTCGTTTCCGCGATTTTCGTTGCTCTGTGCCCCGTCTTTATCGCGGTTGGCTTCACTCGCCTCGCCGATAACGCGCGTGTCGGGTACTTCTTCGTCCGACTCGTCCGATTCGTCGAGTGTCCAAATGCCAATCGGGCCGTACGGCGACTCACCTTTCTCGACTTCATGCACGTCGGCCGATGCATTTGCACACGGAGAGCTCGTTGCACCTGAAAGTACATGGGTCCCTACCTCAGTGCTCACCCGCTCTATCCTATCTATACTCGACTGGTCGGGAATTGGGGGAAGGGGAAGAGGATTATGGATCGACCCTCCGCCTTCCTCTGGCGGGTCTCTTACGGGGAGCGCTGGCTGTCCCGCCGTAGCCAGGCTCGATTCTCGTTTTTTGAGAAGGCACAGCCGCAGTTCTCGGCAGTTACTTCTTTCCTGCCGCAGCCTATGCAAAGCTGTACCTTCGTCTTGTCGCAATCGCGGCTGAAGTGACCCGCGTCACCGCAGTTGAAACAGAAGAGTGGAGTTCTTCTTGCTGGAATCGGTGAACCTCGTGAAGCAGCATTTCCAAGGGCTCGATTTCCCGGATTCGGCCTACTGCCTCCGTTGTTCCCCCCACCAGACCGCTGTTGCGTCTGGTGATTGTTGGCCGAACTTGTCGGAGGTCTTGCTGCAGCGTTAGCATACGACGTCGACGGCGTCGGTGCCTCCGTCGCTGCAACCTGTGCTCCGCTGCCTTCACTCTTCCTCCTCCGGCGCCTCTTCGGCGCAGCCTCCGGCTCAGCACTTACTCTCTTCGCTCCGCTGTTCTTCACAGCGTTCACTTCGTACGTGCGATACCGTTGGTTCGACGGTCTCTTCGGCTCTGCTGACGTCGTCGCCGCTTTATTCTTGCTGACCCACGCAAACTCCTTTACATGGCACTCACTCCTTGATGGTGGCGGTCGGCGTGCCTTTGCCCGTGCCCACTGTCGTTCGACCAGGGATGCTCGCTCGACGAGTTGAGCATACGTCCGCACTTCGCCTCGGTCCAGCTTGTCCCAGTACTCGGGCCTCAGGCCCGCGTACACTCGATCAAGCTGGCTCTTTAGGCTCTTCTTCCTGCGCAGCCGATTGTATAATCCGTGGATGCAGATTAGGTAATCCTTGGCCGATTCATCCGAACCCTGCGTTCTCGCTCGGATGTCATCTTTCAGCCCTTGCTGGTCATAGTCGGCTCCGAACCAGGCACGAAAGTCGTGCATAAAGTCACGCCATTCCTCCCACTCATAGCGGTTCGATCGGTACCACCGGACGGCACGGCCCTTCAACACCTCGGGTAATACTTGGAGACGTTCGCTGTATCGAAGGTCCGATGCGTTAATTTTCTCATATAGTTGTTCGATAAACTCCTCACATCCGAACTCATCGTCTCCGGTGAACTTCAGTTGCCATTTTCTCGCAACTTCTCCGACGTCACGTGTGCGTCTTCGTGATCTCGGTCGGTCACTATAGTCATCGTCATTGGAGCCCCATTCACTCCTTCGATCGTCGTTTCTTCTCCGTGGCCTTCCACCATTACTCCTCACGTACGATCGGTGATTGGGTGCAACCCTCGATTCGAGCGATGAAGACGACGAATCACTCGAGGACTCCTCAGGATCTCTCGAGTTTCGGACTTGTTTGGCGGAGCCTTTCCTCGCTCCGGTCTTCGGTTGGATCGCGTGACGTTTCGAACTTGGCTCCGTATCAGTTGGCTCCTCGGCAGACGCCCTTCGACGGGTTTTCCTCCTTTTTGGCAGTTCCCATTTGCCTTGTTCGCTGACGTCGCTGTCGGTCTGCACGCCGATCTCGCGGTATTTTGGCGCAGGTGCCGTCCTCGGCTTCGACGCGGTGCGACTCTCGCCAACCACTTGCATCCCCCCTGGCACGTCCCCATGGACTCTTCTCGGGGCCTTGCTCGGTTGACGAGACTTGCGCGCGTCCTCGTCCGATGTCCACAAGTCCTTCACCATCCGCTGATCCTCGGCGCTTGGTGCAACCGATCTTCTACCATGAGGCTCTCTCGTAGTCGATGTTGTCCTCGCCCCGGCGAGCGTGTCTATCTTCCGTCCGATGGGTGATCTCGTGCCTCGCGCTCCATCCGCGGGGCTCACTGGTCTCGAGCCGCCATCTTGGCTCGTCGCTCGCGACGCGCTCGATACCCACTCTCGCAATCGGTTGCGAGTCACTGCTGACACACCCGTGGGGTCGATGAATAGCGCTCGAAGGATCTCGCGAATTTTTCTAACATCGAAATTGTCTATTTGCGCGAGCTCCTTATCGAGACCATCCTCGGGAATTTGGTCCCTCGATCCCCACGTGATGCTAGAGTATCCTTTCTCGCGGAGCTTGCACCTCCGAAGTCTATCGCGAAGCACTGTGCCCGTCCCTTCGACACTCGCGCCCGCCCCGCGTAATAATTGTCGCACATCGTCCTCCGATATCACGTCTATCCACTGTAAAACGTCCGGCACGCGCGGTCTGCGCTCGCGCGTGTTCACGTTTGTCACATCGACGTCGACGCTCGTGGCCAAATTGAGGCTGCCTCCTCCCTCTCCAGGAGAGCAGGTGTCGCTCAGCGTCGGATTCACTGCCATTGTTCCGGGAGTCGTTTACGAGAATTAATAATTTAGCGATTTACTCGAGCGATTTAATTTTCGTGAATTCAGCAATATTTTATTCCCAGGCGAGTGACTTTTCTCGAATTCCCATCACGGTCTTTATTTACCGCGTAAATTATTTTTCGTGGTTGTCCAAAATTTTTATTTCCGACACTTATTATTGCTTCGATCAGCCAATAATTATTCTCGTCGTTTCGAGTCGTCTCACTCAACCGAACGCGTACTGTATCATACAGTTAAAGTTCGCACGTCGTTGAGTATCTCGATACACTGAAATCCCGAATATAATTTTCGTACAACGTTTCTATCACTCGAAATAATATTTCGTACAACGCTTTGACAGGTCTTCGCCGTCGTCCGCACAGCGTATCTTCGAAATATTATTCGCACTATTTATCTCGATGTCCGTTCGACCGTGAGAGCGAGCGTCGTGTTTACGTCGCGCGCGACACTCTCGCTCGGCTCTCGTTGCTCACGCGAAATTTCGTTTTCTCTCTCGGCACAGCCGTTCGAGTACACGTGCACTCGCTATACGAAATTTTACTTTGCCACTGCCCCACGTTGGGCGCCAGAAAATTGTGACGCGCTCGCTACACTGAAAATTTCGTCAAACCAGTCGCGAGCTGCCCGTCCAAAATCTCTAATGACGCCCGTGTTTCTCTTATTTTTTTTTTTACTTATTCGCTCTCACCTTTGGGCGCCAGGTATTTCTTTCGCCCGAAATACCAAGGGCGATTTCTTATTCTTCCGACCCGCCTCGGCTAAACCCAGGGAAGGAAGGGGGTATTCGGGGGCAAGTTCACTTATTTATTTGCTATTCGAAATAACGGGTGAGCATCGAAGGTGTCAAATAACGAACAATAATCTTTTATTTCATTAACGCTCTACACAATGTCAGTCGCTCTCTCACACACACATTCACCTACCGGGTTCTACCTCTCAGGCCAACCCCCGGAGACGCCGGAGGGTACAGCCTTTGGTTTGCGGGGCGAGGGGACGGGCAAGACGCTCTCTACTGCGCCGCGTTACAAAAGAAATGGTGCACCACGTGCGCCTACCTTGTCTCGTCGTCTCTGATCGCGCAGCGTTCCTCTCTCTCGCTCCCGAGTACGCCGGTGGCTCAGCCTCGCTCGCTCTCTCTCGCTCGCACGTCCTCGCCGATGTCTCGTCCTCCGATCTCTCGGTCTCTCGCTCGCTCGCTCGCTCTATCCTCTCTCTGTCGCCTTCTCACACACTGCTCACTCTCTCTCCACTCTATTCGTTCTTTCTTCACTCTACTCTGTTCACTCCTCACTCTCTCTATTCACTCGTCCTTTTTCCGATCTCGACTCTCTCCCTAACAACTCTTTTAACTTTTCTAACTATTCGTAATCCAACTTCTAACTTCCTACTCGGCGATCAATTTCTAACTAACTGTCCTTAATATCTCATCCTTCTCGCCAGCCGGCTCCGTCGCTCTCTCGGTCACGTGGTCAGGGCAGAGTCCGTCCGACGATCGACGATCGCTCCTTCGGCACAGCCATCTCTCTCGCTCTGCCGTCGGCCGTCGTCTCTCTCCGTCGTTTGCCGACGTCGTCGGTCGTCGTCTCTCTGAAATTTACGAAGATTTCGACGACAGTGCCCGTTCGACCGTACCTGGTTTCCACCACGGGTGCGAGACGGCGCGACGCTGCTGTTTGTACTCGACGTGCCTGCGAGGCCTATAATGCCTCGTCACAATATATATATTGTGACGTTGCACAATTTCCTCCCGCGCCGGTGGCCCTCTAAGGCAATCGTTCCACGCAGCGCCTAGAACAGTAAGTACAGCGACAATTAATACTAGAGCACCCCTAACTTCCCCTTCCATCCCTAAATTATGTGAGCATGCAAGCACTTACCGCGCCACGAACAGATCTCCACCATAGCCACCGGAATACCCCGATCGCCGCGATCGTCGTCGTCGTCGTTTGCGTCGTCGTCGTCCTCGTCGTCGTCGTCGTCGTCGTTTGCGTCGTCGTCGTCCTCGTCGTCGTCGTCGTCGTCGTCGTCCTCGTCGTCGTCGTCGTCATCGTCGTCGTCGTCGTCGTCGTCGACATCGTCGTCGTCGTCGTCGTCGTCGTCGTCGGCATCGTTGTCGTCGTCGCCGTACATTAGCGGACGACACGACGATAACCTATAAGGAAAAATATAGAGAAATCTCAGACGAACGGTACTTACCTCAGGATCACCCCGAGGATATCCCAAGACCAGCAGGACGACCCGACGAAGAAGAATCTCGCAGCAATTATCACCAAAACTCCACCGACACTGCACCACACCGTAAGAGAGCTGTCAAAATCTCGTTACTCGCGAAAACTCCGTCACGCATGCAAAAATAGTGGCATGGTGACGGAGAGAGTAACGAGAGGGCAGCAGCGCACGTAGATCCTCCTAAATTCCGTTCCGATAATCACGAGAGCGACCTTACCCTATCGACCCGTTACTGTAATTACCCGTCTTTCCGTTAGATCGTCCCAGCGCCCCTTCCCAATCATCGATTTCCCATCGACCCGTTATCGTCGACCCGTGCCGCTGCTGCCCCAATCAACGAAGGACGCCCCGGCCAATGAGCAAAAGGGGAAAATTTTGAAACTTTTTCTCCAACGTAAGACTCGTCACTTAGAGCGTGACCACCGGCGAGAATAAAACCGAGAAGCGTTATAAGATTTAGAGTGCGAGAGAAAAGAGAGTTAGAGTGCGAGAGAAAAGAGAATTCAGAGTGCGAGTGAAAAGAGACTTTAGAGTGCGAGTGAAAGAGTTGTAAAGTGTGAGTGACGATAATTAGAGTGAAGGAGTAAAAATCGTGAGAGTGAGAGTGACACAGAGTGCGTGAGATAATAAAAAAAAAAAAAAAAAAAAAAAAAAAAAGAGGCGAGAGTGAATGTGAGTGATAAAAAGGACAGAGTGAGAGTGAGTGAGGAAGAATAGGGGAGAGAAAAAGAACAGAGTGAAGAACGAGAAAGAAGAGAAGACAGGAGCGAAGGAAGGACATAGCAGTGGCGAGAGAGAGACAGAGCGAGCGGCGAGGAGAGAGAGAGATAGAGAGATCGAGCGGTACGAGCCGACCGAGCACCGGCGCTGCGAAAGTAAGTGTTTGCACGGCAATCTCTCCACACAGAGGAAACCTATTCTATATCTCAAAATAAAATTGTGCATTGCCCCCCCCCCCCTTTTGTGTATTTTCAAATAAAAATTAGAGCTATCCCCTTATATTTCCCTGTCCCCCTCTTTAGCGTGCGTTCGAGGACAATTTTCGAAAGAAAAATTTTAGTAGAGAAAATAGAGCGTGGAACGGTTGTGCTTAACGTTAAGATTAGAGTAACCCCCTCTCCCTTCAATCCCCTTTCCCGAGCCACCAGTTTCCAACCGTCCCCCCCTCGAGTACGTCCCGAATTTACAAGCAACTCACCCATACCCGTAATAACTATCAAGAGACCTAATAGAGTAGGAGAACCCCCCCCCCCCCCTGAGATACCCCTCCCCTCCCCTTATAGCAGTTAGTCGCCAAGAGCTAGTGGCGCACTATTGTTTTTTTGTTTTGTTTTGGTTTTATATATTCTTTCTTTTTTTTGTATTTTGTTAATTTTTTTTTTGAATAAATTAACTGGCGCCCAAACCACCCCCGTTCAGTAAGAATACCCCCCAGAGATCGTCCGCCGATACGAATAATAAATTGTTAATTGTAAAAATTTTTTTTGTGTTTGCGTCGGAATTTTTTTTTTTTTTCGAGCGCCTTAGGATCCACCCCCCCCCCCCCCCAGTCGGCGTGACAATATATATATATATATATATATATATATATATATATATATATATATATATATATTGTCACGCCGATGGGGGGGGGGGGGGGGATATCACGGGACGGGGGTAAAAGAAATTAATAATCTGGGCACGAATGTAAAAGAACAAAAATGACAAATATTTTATTATAGGGAATATTTAACAACAAATGTATAATTCACAAAAAAACTCAATTAAATATTTCTATCGGCGGACGATCTCTGGGGAGGTGTATCTAAAATATTGGGGTGGTTTGGGCGCCAGTTAATTTATAATTGAAAATTAACAAAATAATAGAAAACCAAAAAAAAAAACTAACACTCAAATAATACGACTATAAATAACGGCTCTAAGGGGTGGGGAGGGGTATCTCAGGGAAGGAGGTTCTCCGACTCTATTTGGCCTTTTACTGATTATCACTGGTGTTTGGAAATTGATTTGAAATTCGGGATGTTCTAGAAGGTGGGACGGTTGGAGACTGGTGACGCGGAGAAGGGGATTGAAGGGAGAGGGGGTTACTCTACTCTTAACGTTACGCACAACCGTTCCACGCTCTATTTTCTCTCCTACAATTTTTCTCTCGAAAATTGTCCTCGATCGCACGCTAAAGAGGGGGACAGGGAAATATAAGGGGATAGCTATAATTTTTACGTGAAAATACACAAAAAGGGGGGGGGGGCAATGCACAATTCTATTCTGAGATATAGAGGATAGGTTTCCTCTGTGTGGAGAGATTGCCGTGCAAACACTTACGCTAGAAATTTCGTCGTTAGACAGTCCTCTCTCTCTCTCTCTCTCTCGCTCTCCTTTCCTTCCTCGGACCGATCTCGCTCTCGCTCGCTCACGCTTCGCTCGCCTTCCTTCGCCTCTCTCACTCTCACACTCTATTGTCACTTGCACTTTTATAATTTTTCTATTCCACACGCATTCTATTTTCTCACTCACTCTCGCACTCTATTGTCACTTTCACTCTTATAAATTTTCTTTTCCACACGCACTCTATTTTATCACTCACTCTCTAATTCTCCAATTACTATTACTACGTTTAATATAACTAATTCTCTAATCGATGTCTTTACGCCGGTGGTCGCAAGCTAAGTCACGAGCATATCGTTGGCAGAAATTTTCAAAATTTTCTCGCCCTCGGATTGGTCGGAGCGTCCTTCGTTGATTGGGCAGCAGCGGCACGGGTCAAACGATAACGGGTCGATGGAAAATCAATAAATTCGGGACGACTAGGGAGATCTATCGGGAAATGGTGTAATTAGGTCAGGCGGTTGGTAGGGTAGGGTCGCTCTTATCGGTGTCAGGATTTTTGGGTAATGGGAATTTTTCTCATTGCTCGCTGCTGCCATCTTGCCCGTTCTCGCGCCACTATGTTGATAGATGACGAGTGGTCGGAGAACGGGACGATCGACATTAATTTTGACAGGTCTGGCTGATATTTGGTGAAGTGCAAGTGTTCCTGTGATTTCTTCGGGATATCCTCGTGGTCTCTTTTTCGCTGTCTCGTCTTTGCTGGTCCAGGGTGTCCTCGGGGTGATCCTGAGGTAAGTATCGTTCGTCTGGGGTTTTTCTATATTTTTCCTTGTAGGTTATCGTCGTGTCGTCCGCTAATGTACGGCGACGACGACAACGATGCCGACGACGACGACGACGACGACGACGACGATGTCGACGACGACGACGACGACGACGATGACGACGACGACGACGACGACGACGACGACGACGACGATGACGACGACGACGCCGCGAACGACGACGACGACGACGATGACGACGACGACGACGACGATGACGACGACGACGACGCCGCGAACGACGACGACGACGACGATGACGACGACGACGACGACGACGATGACGACGACGACGATGCGGCGACGACGACGACGAGGATGACGACGACGACGATGCGGCGACGACGACGACGAGGACGACGACGACGCAAACGACGACGACGACGATCGCGGCGATCGGGGTATTCCGGTGGCTATGGTGGGGATCTGTTCGTGGCGCTGTAAGTGCTTGCAGGCTCACATAATTTAGGGATGGAATGGGAAGTTAGGGGTGCTCTAGTATTAATTGTCGCGGTACTTACTGTTCTAGGCGCTGCGTGGAACGATTGCCTTAGAGGGCCACCGGCGCGGGAGGAAATTGTGCAACGTCACAACTCCCCCCGGCCTAATCGAGAGTACGTCTCTAGACGTACTCGAGCTACATACATGATACAGAATATTTTATGCATCCAATATTCGGTTGTCCCTTCACTCATCCGTCCACTCTCTAACATCGCGGGTTATGGCATATACGATAAGCATTAATCCGTGGTGCTTCCACAGCTCTCTCCAAACAGTGCTATTTATGTACTTGACCACGGCGTTCCGTTCCCTTCCTCCTAGGTGCGTCGAGTATCGCTTCATTGACGTGGTGCATGCCTCCTCTTTTGACTATTATTTCCTGGCTTCAGGGTGTCCTTGACGATGGTTCTACTCGGGGTGTTCCTTGAGTAGGCTACTACCGGGGTATTCCTTGAATGGCGCTATTGACGGGGTGCTCCTTGTGTGGCCTTCGGGGGGGGGGGGTCTAAGTTGTTCAGGAATAGGGGGAGCTCTTCGTTGAGTCAGGCACTGGGATGGTCCTGGGAAGGTGTGGGACAAGGGTTTAGGTCTCAGGTCTGGGGAGGGGTATTCTAATCAGTCTTTCGTCTCGACTAGGGATATCACAGGGGCTGGGGGGGGTTCTAGTGGAGACGATTCTCGATTTTATGGGGGCAGTTCTTTGCAATGTGGCCCGCCTCGCCACATGCCCAGCACTTTTTACCCCTCGGGATACTCCCGTAGGGGATGGTGGGCCGGAGGGATTGGGGCATGGGGATGGTCAGGGCCATTAGGGCGGGGAGCTTGGGGGGTCTGGGAGAGGGGGCGGAGGCTCGAGTTTGGCGCTGTCTTGAGGCGCTTCTCGGTTGCGATCTGGAACGACTGGGGGTGCGGGAGCGACGTCGCGGGGCTTGCTGATAGTGGGGACTGGGGGGTCTGGTGGCACGCGGGGTGGAAGGGCTCCTCCCGGCGGCGGATGTTGGACGGCTGGGGGTTCGGGAACGGTGAGTTTCGGGGCGGCTTGGGGTACGGGCGCGGGGAGTTTCGGGGCGGCTAGGGGTACTAGCGCGGGGAGTTTGGGGGTTTTTGAAAAACCGGAGTCTTTCTGTAAGGTTGGTCGGCGGTAGTACGCTAGAGGGTGGGATTCGCGGGGGGTTTGCGCCCCGAAGGGCGGCCAGGGAGGGAATAAGGGGTCGTAAGGGGCCGGGTGATTGGTGGGGGAGGTTCGGACGGGAGGGGATCTCCTCTTGAAAGGAGACCCGGGGTCGGAGGGTCCGGGGTGCGGGGATGGGGGTTTCAGCGGGTCGCGGGGTCGGCTTGGGTGTTAGGGGGGAACGAATGGGGGCTCGGTCGGGGGCGGAAGGATATGGGCGGCTAATAGGGGCAAAGCTGGCCCGTCCCCGGTGGGCTATAGGCTCCCCAGTGTAGGGGTTAAAGTTGTACCCTTCCGGGTTGTCTACGGTAATCTGGGTGACGGGCAAGGGGTAAGGGGGTGTAGGTGTCGGGTTGGTACTTTCCGGCATCGGTGGGGATCCGGTGGGGGTGACGGGTAGAGGGGAAGGGGGGGGGTAGGAGTGTTTGGGTCCGTGAGGGTGCCTATTGGGAGGCGATATTCGCCTCTCCCCGAAGGCCGGCCAACTCCTATTTTTCGGGCTGGCATTGTTCCTGCAAGATAAGCGTACACAAGTTATTCCCCGGGCCTATTACTATTGTCGAGGAATCATTATTCGCGCGGCATATAGGCTTTCAGGTCACTTACGTGCACGCGAGGGTTTTTCCGGGAGGTGGGGTCGTCTAGCTCGTATACTACGGGGGAAGGAATGCTCAAAATTTTGTAAGGGCCAATGAAGCGGGGTGCTAATTTAGCGGCGAAATTTTGGGCTCCCGAGGACAATACTCGATTGCGCCGCAGTACTTGGTCGCCCACTATAAATCGGGTGTCCTTTCGACCTTTATTGTAGTACTTGGCTTGGCGTTTATGGGACTGCTCCAGTTGCTTGTGGACCCAGTCGTGCAGGAGGGGTAATCTCGTCATTCGGTCTGTCCAGGTCTGTGGGTCGGTGAGGTGGATGGTCGGGGGCGTGGGGGTGTTGTCTCGAATACTCTTGGCGGGGCGGGGGTTCCTTCCAAAATTGAGGAATGCTGGGGTCATGTGGGTGGAGGACTGTACGGCGGTGTTCATTGCAAAGCATAGCTCTGGGAGATGCTCATCCCAGAGTCTATGATTCTGCCCGACGTACGCGGTGATCATAGTCTTGAGGGTACGATTTACCCTCTCGACGGGGTTGGCCTGGGGATGGTAGGGAGGGACGGTGGTTTGGTGGATGCCGTACTGGGCTAGATGTCGGGTCATATGGGTGTTTACGAATTCCGTCCCATTATCGGTCAGGAGATATTGGGGGCATCCCCATCGATTAAGGATAAGGGTCTCTAGGGCGGACATGATATTGGGACCGGTAGCGGCACGGAGGGCTTTGGCTTCCACAAACTTAGTAAATAAGTCCTGGAAGACAACAACATATTTATTCTGGCTCTTACTGGGGGGGAAAGGGCCCATAACGTCGGCAGCAACTACGCACCACGGACCCTCGGTCGTCCGCTCTCGCATAAGGCCCCCAGGTGCTCCCTGAGAGACCTTATGCCGCTGACACTCCGGGCACCGGGTGACGTAGTGTGCGACGTCCTGGAATATACCGGGCCAAAAGAAGTCTTGCGTTAGTCGGTGGTATGTCTTGTCTATCCCCAAGTGGCCAGCTTGGGGGTTATCATGGGCTTCTCGGAGGGCCTCGGGACGGGAATTAAGGGGTAATACCAACTTCCAAGCATCTAAGTCGACAAGGGTTGGATCTATTATGGAATGGGGTCGATGATAATACAATTTCCCATCTTCTATCTTCCAATTGGGGTATTTCCTTGGGAATTCTCGGACGTTTTCGATTTTTTCTTCATACCAGGAGTCGACAGTATCTCCAATGGCTGAGAGGGACTCTAGTTGGTTCTCAAACATTCGGGACAGGGCATCTGGGACAACGTTTAGGGCTCCTTTGCGATGCACGATTGTCATGTCGTAGGCTTGCATCGACAGGGCCCATCTTGCTAGCCTTCCTGAGGGATCTCGCAAATTCTTCAACCACTGAAGGCTGCTGTGGTCCGTGATAACGGTGAACGCTGCGCCCTCGATATAGGGGCGCAGTTTCTTCACGGCCCACAGCACCGCTAAACATTCCTTTTCAGTTACAGTGTATTTCCTCTCCGCCCGGGTTAGGACACGACTGGCGAAGAGGATGGGGTGCTCTTCGCCATTTAGGATTTGGGTCAGCACAGCGCCTATTGCGAGGTCGCTGGCGTCTGTGTGGATTGAAAAGGGAAGGGTAAAATCAGGTCGGGCCAATACGGGGGTTTTAGTTAGGGCTTCTCGAAGGGAGTTGAAGGCTTTTTCTTGTTCCACACCCCAATGCCAGGGGACGTCCTTATGCAGTAGGGTGGTTAACGGAACTTTATCGGTGGAGATATCTCCCATGAACCGGGCGTACCAGCCCACCATTCCTAAGAATCGGCGGAGCTGTTTGATGGTCGTGGGAGCGGGGTACTCTAGGATGGGGGATATCTTCTCGGGGTCGGTTTTGAGTCCGTCTTTCCCAATAACATAGCCTAGATACTTCACCTCGTGGCAGAAAAACTCACTTTTCTCTCTATTAATTTCTAGGCCGGCGTCTCTAAAAACTGTCAGTACTTTCGTCAAGTAACTGTAATGGTCGTCCTCCGTATCTGTCGCAATGATAACGTCGTCCAGATATGCAAAAACGTGGGGTTCCCATTCCGGATCTATAAGTCTGTCCATCAGTCTCTGAAAAGTCGCGGGAGCGTTCGTCAGTCCGAAGGGCATGCGTCGGAATTGAAATAGTCCGCGTCCAGGGACGGCAAAGGCTGTTATTGGGCGACTTTCGGGTTGCACGGGAATCTGAAAATATGCCTGACTCAGATCCAATTTGGATATGTATCTGGCTTGTCTCAGGCCCGCTAAGATTCTATCCATGTTGGGAAGGGGGTACGCGTCTTTCCGGGTGACCTTGTTTACATCGCGATAATCTACGCAAAAGCGGTGTTTCCCACCGGGTTTTGGGACGATCACGGGGTTACTGAGCCAGGCGCTCTTGGACCTCTCTATTACGCCTTCTCTCCACATCTTATCCACTTCTCCTTGAGCTATTTTGAGAAGGTGTGGAGAGATAACTCGGGCCCGCTGGCGTATTGGAGGGTGACCTTGGGTGTCGATGTCATGCTCCGTCAAATGCGTCATTCTCAGTACGGGGGAAGGGTTCGGAAGAATGTATTTGGTCAGTAGCCGGTCGAGTCTTTGTCGGGAGGCGTCGTCGGGAACTACAAGACCAGCACAGTCTTGTAGGTTTCGGGCTTGAACGGTAATTTGGGTGGTACGGAACGTCTGGGGAGTACTGCGTCTGGTTTGCCATGTCTCGTTGTGATAGTGGATCGTCAGGCCTACCGTCATCAAAAAGTCCAGGCCGAGGATGCAGGGGCAGTTTACAGCAGCCACTCTAAATAGTACGGGGCCACTCTCCTCTCCAATCTCGAGTTGGAGATGGAGGGCTCCATCTACTGTCATTACTTGGCCATTGGCCACTTTAACTCCTTCGTCCAGGGGTATCAGGGTTAATTCCAGCTGTTTGATGAGGTCGGGGCTGAGATATGATCGGCAGGAGCCTGGATCTACCAGACCTGGGAATTTGCAGTCACCCAGGAGGATCCAGAGGAAGTGACGGGGATCTCCTTCGATCATACTGAGGTGGTCTTGGGGTTGTTCTGCCTCTAGGTGGGGTCGGGGGGTCTGGGAGGGATCATCAGAGGCAAGGACTGGACGAATGGATGGGGAAGTGTCAGTGGTTTCAATTGGTGTGGACCCGAATTCTCTAACTGCTAATTTCGGGGTCCGTTGGTCCTGTGGGGTTGTCGCTATTTCCTCGAACTCTAAGGGGGGAGGAGTCTTAGTTTTGCGGTTCCACGATATCTTTTTATGCTCCAAAGGGGGGTTGACTTTATCGGCTGGGGTCACATCTGCTTCGGTGGCTTTTATCGGGCGGAGGGTGTCTAGTCTGCATTGGGGTTGGGGATTTAGGAGTGTTCTGGTTTCTGCCGGTACTTTAGATCTTTGGCGTCGGGAGGGCACGCTCTGGTGGGGAGGCGGGTCGTTCATTGCCTCCCCCCGGCGTAGTTTCCCGACTGCCGCTGTTGGCACCGTGGGCAGGACCGCGTGTCCGTACCTCGGTGTCCACAAAGTCGGCAGAAGTAGCCGAGCGGGTGCGCGCAGTCGCGGTACCGGTGGCCGGGTTGGCTGCAATTGAAGCAGGGCCCAGAGATGAACGCGGGGGTGCTCTGCTGGCGGGTCTGGGGGAAGTGTCGGGGAGCGACGTCTTCTAGACGCGGTATGGGAGCTGGATTAAGTTTACGGGGGGGGTGGCTGACTCGAGGGTTGGAGGGGTAGTGTTCCGGTCGGGGAGGGGAACGGGATTCCGCGGCTGCCACCTCTCGGTAGCTGCGGGTGGGACTTGGGATTCGTACTTGTTTCGGGGGAATGGGGGCTGGTTTCACTGTTGGTGGGGGGACTGGGGGGTTTGGGGTTGTTTCCAGGGCGGCCGTTCGCCTGGGCTCTGGCTTCGCCTGTGGTCGGTAGGAGATATAGGCCTCACAGGCGGGAAGGGTAGTGGGAGGGGGACGGTATGCTTTTCGCTTCTCGCGGATGAGCTCCCGCTGTCGGCAGGCGTGGTGGAGAGCTACAAAGTTAGTTATTTGCTCCCGCGGGATGTGCTCGCTGAAATCGGGGTGGAGGTTCGCGTGGCACATCGAGATCTGGTCTTCTAGTGGAGGAAGGGGGTTGAGTCTCTTTATGAGGGTTCTCAATTTGTCGATGAATTCCCCACAGGGTTCATCTGGGCCTTGGGTTCGCAGGCTTATCGCATGCCGTATTCTCTCCTGGCTCACTTCCTCACCGAACCGGTATCGGAAGAAGTGGAGGAACTCGGCATACGAGGTCCAACTCTCCTCTTCCAGGCGATGCCACCTCAGGGCATCCCCGGTGAGGGCTTCTGGGAGGGAACGGAGGAGCTCGTCCTCGGAGTAATCGCGAGCCCGGCAGTACTCGTGTACTCTCCGGAGAAACTCCTCGCTATCCTCATCGCGCTTGCCGGCGAATTTTGGCCCGTTTCGGCGCCAATCTTCGCCGCGTCGGGCGTCCCGTGAGCCCTGCGAGTCATGGTATCCGCTGGCCTCGAAGATACGGGATTCGGGTCCTCTGAGGGGACGGGAGGAGGGCGCGGGGTGATAAGATGGTACGCGGGTGCTGTTGAGGGTTGGGCCGGGGTGAGGAGGGGGTCCCCATGGACCGGCATCCTCAAGATACGACTGGTCTGGTGTGGGGTTCGTGGTTCTAGCCGAGGTTAAGGGTGGCTGGTAAGAGGGGAATCTGGGGCTAGGCGCGAAGGTTACCGCCGGAGCGGAGCGTCTAGTCGGGGGAGGGGATGGTGAGGGGTAGTAACGGACGGGTTGGGCCTCGTCCGTCTGAATCAGGAGGCCCTGTGTCCTCGGATCGACTGGCGGGGAGGGGAGGGGAGTTCGCAGGCCTCTCTGAAAGAGGGGGCGTCTTTCGATCGGGGGTGGAGGGGAAGGGGGATTGGGGGGATTCTCCACTAGATTCTGCGGAGGGTCAAAGGGGATTTCTAGGGCTTCGGTTAGGGGGTGGTCGCCTAGGGGAATGGGGGGGACGAGCCCAGACTCGTCCTCTACGGGGTCCCAATAAACAGACGCGGACGGGTCCAGGCGCCGCGTCTCGTAACGGATCAGCCGGTTACGTAGGTCCGCTTCCGATCCGCGAGAGCTGATCCGTGCGACGATACACCGTCGCAGCAACTCTCGAACCTCATAGACGCGTTCAAATTTAGCTCGAACTTCGTCAATGAGGCGTGGGAGGGGTTCCACCTGTCGATAGGAGGGGGGTGTTAGGGAGCGCGTTTGCGAACTATGCGTGATGGGGGAGTTTATGGTAACCGTCGTGGTGGTCGTGGGGGGGACCGTCACGGCGAGGGTTGTTACGGGGGGCGTCCTCTCCATCGTGGAGGGAGGGCCGGTTCCTGTCGGAGCGATAAGAAGCAGACACGGGGAGCGTAATCACACACGCTAATACTCGTAACCTATCTAGTGTAGTGGCTCGAAAGGCGGCGTGCACCCTGTTGCGTGGAACGGCGGCGTCTATCGTAGCCAACAATTTTAAACAAAAAAAAAAAAAACGCAATATTCTTCAATTTCTTAGGGTCTTTGGTGGGCTCTATTAATACTAAACAGGGGGGGGGGCAAGTGGAAGCACGGGACGCTCTGCAGACGGGGAGTTTGTAAAGAACTGCAAAAAAAAATAAAAATCTCGAATAAGGGGAAAAAAACTTTTCTAATGCTCAAACGAAAAAAAAAAAAAAAAAAAAAAAAAAAAACAGGGTCTCGAAGAAGGCAAACACAATTTCCAAAATCCAAAAAAAAGAAATATGAAAATCTGAAAAAGGAAAAAAAAAAAAAAAAAAAAAAAAAAGAATTCCAAATACAAAAAAAAAATCAGTCCCCAACAAACACAAAAAAAATTCAAAAGTAAAAAAAAATGAAATCTCGAATAAAAACAAATAAAGAATAAAAAAAAAAAAGAACTTTCAAAATCCTAAAAAAAAATTGCGCAACATTTACACAAAAAAAAAACGGGATTAAAAATCTCGAAAGAAAAAAAAAATAATTTCCAAAATCTCAAACTTTTTTTTTTTTCCTTTTTTTTTTTAAGAGCCTATACGGCGCCGGCTTCCGCTGTGCTCTATCCTTTGCGGAGGGTAGGGGGGGTTACTCTTGTCGGGCCCCACGTTGGGCGCCACTTTTGTCACGCCGATGGGGGGGGGGGGGATATCACGGGACGGGGGTAAAAGAAATTAATAATCTGGGCACGAATGTAAAAGAACAAAAATGACAAATATTTTATTATAGGGAATATTTGACAACAAAGACAAATGTATAATTCACAAAAAAAACTCAATTAAATATTTCTATCGGCGGACGATCTCTGGGGAGGTGTTTCTAAAATATTGGGGTGGTTTGGGCGCCAGTTAATTTATAATTGAAAATTAACAAAATAATAGAAAACCAAAAAAAAACTAACACTCAAATAATACGACTATAAATAACGGCTCTAAGGGGAGGGGAGGGGTATCTCAGGGAAGGAGGTTCTCCGACTCTATTTGGCCTTTTACTGATTACCACTGGTGTTTGGAAATTGATTTGAAATTCGGGATGTTCTAGAAGGTGGGACGGTTGGAGACTGGTGACGCGGGGAAGGGGATTGAAGGGAGAGGGGGTTACTCTAATCGTAACGTTACGCACAACCGTTCCACGCTCTATTTTCTCTCCTACAATTTTTCTTTCGAAAATTGTCCTCGAACGCACGCTAAAGAGGGGGACAGGGAAATATAAGGGGATAGCTATAATTTTTACTTGAAAATACACAAAAAGGGGGGGGGGCAATGCACAATTCTATTTTGAGATATAGAGGATAGGTTTCCTCTGTGTGGAGAGATTGCCGTGCAAACACTTACGTTAGAAATTTCGTCGTTAGACAGTCCTCTCTCTCTCTCTCTCCCTTCCTTCCTCGGACCGATCTCGCTCTCGCTCGCTCACGCTTCGCTCGCCTTCCTTCGCCTCTCTCACTCTCACACTCTATTGTCACTTTCACTTTTATAATTTTTCTATTCCACACGCATTCTATTTTCTCACTCACTCTCGCACTCTATTGTCACTTTCACTCTTATAAATTTTCTTTTCCACACGCACTCTATTTTATCACTCACTCTCTAATTCTCCAATTACTATTACTACTTTTACTGTAACTAATTCTCCAATCGATGTCTTTACGCCGGTGGTCGCAAGCTAAGTCCCGAGCATATCGTTGGCAGAAATTTTCAAAATTTTCTCGCCCTCGGATTGGTCGGAGCGTCCTTCGTTGTTTGGGCAGCAGCGGCACGGGTCAAACGATAACGGGTCGATGGAAAATCAATAAATTCGGGACGACTAGGGAGATCTATCGGGAAATGGTGTAATTAGGTCAGGCTGTTGGTAGGGTAGGGTCGCTCTTATCGGTGTCAGGATTTTTGGGTAATGGGAATTTTTCTCATTGCTCGCTGCTGCCATCTTGCCCGTTCTCGCGCCACTATGTTGATAGATGACGAGTGGTCGGAGAACGGGACGATCGACATTAATTTTGACAGGTCTGGCTGATATTTGGTGAAGTGCAAGTGTTCCGGTGATTTCTTCGGGATATCCTGGTGGTCTCTTTTTCGATGTCTCGTCTTTGCTGGTCCAGGGTGTCCTCGAGGTGATCCTGAGGTAAGTATCGTTCGTCTGGGGTTTTTCTATATTTTTCCTTATAGGTTATCGTCGTGTCGTCCGCTAATGTACGGCGACGACGACAACGATGCCGACGACGACGACGACGACGACGACGACGATGTCGACGACGACGACGACGACGACGATGACGACGACGACGACGACGACGACGACGACGACGACGATGACGACGACGACGCCGCGAACGACGACGACGACGACGATGACGACGACGACGACGACGATGACGACGACGACGACGACGACGACGATGACGACGACGACGCCGCGAACGACGACGACGACGACGATGACGACGACGACGATGCGGCGACGACGACGACGAGGATGACGACGACGACGATGCGGCGACGACGAGGACGAGGACGACGACGACGCAAACGACGACGACGACGATCGCGGCGATCGGGGTATTCCGGTGGCTATGGTGGGGATCTGTTCGTGGCGCGGTAAGTGCTTGCAGGCTCACATAATTTAGGGATGGAATGGGAAGTTAGGGGTGCTCTAGTATTAATTGTCGCGGTACTTACTGTTCTAGGCGCTGCGTGGAACGATTGCCTTAGAGGGCCACCGGCGCGGGAGGAAATTGTGCAACGTCACAATATATATATATATTATAACGGTCCAACGACGACCAACCACGTGACCTATAAATAAAATAAACAATGGTGAGTTCAATAAACAACCATCAGATGGCGAACAACAAGAACAAATCTCGCAAACAAAGCAATGTTTGCGAGAACATAAATTGACAACTAACAAAGGAGAACGATACCTCTCAAACCTGCGTTGATAAGAGCGAAGCACCAGTAGGAAGCAATAACCCTGGCGGAGCAGCACAATACCTCGGTATTGTGACAGCGGAGTCAGAGGGTGAGCAACCTCTAGGGCAAACTCGAATCAGATTAACCTACCGGGGTCGAAGAAGAGGCAGGAGGCGCAGTAAGAATCAGGAGGCGCAGCAGAATTCAGAGACCCACCAATCACTATCAGGTGGAGAAAGAATCAGGAGGCGCAGACCCAAGTTGGAGCGCAGGACCGGCAAGGCGCTGTCACGTAACACAGTATCCTTGATCATCACCTGAAAACGGCAACGAAATCAACAAAAAAGAAAAAACTCACAACACAAATCAGAAAATAACTCACCTATGATCCAAAGGCAAGAGCACGGTCATCTCAAATCTAAGTAAGAAGGAAGAAAGACCGTTGACAAGCCCGACGGTGTGCCAATACCTGAAAAGATAAAAAGGAGATAAAATAAACAACCCAAGAGAACGCGCGCACCAGAATAATACTTACCAATTTAAGTATCCCGAAAGGACGAGGAAGAACACCTTTAAACGCACTAAAAAACTAAAAATCCGTATAAAACAGTAATAACACTCGCGCGCACATGTCACGGCCGCGGCCATATTGATTTCAGATACGCCATCGATTAATGTAACAGCATTGACCGGTGAACTCGCTGTGATCACAGCGCCGGGGTGCTTATCGCGGCTAATTAAGTGAACCGTGGGTACTGAGCGAGAGTACACGCTACGGCTCACTCGACATATTTCGTGTATCGATAAGAAGTAATAAAATCTAATTTACCAACACCTTCCTTCGTCTCGACTACTTGACTTTCCTCGCGTCCTCACACGAATTACGTTTCATTTGGCGCCCGAACAGGGACCCGAGCAAAGTTAAGAGACGACGAGGTAATCCAAAAGAATGGACGAAAATCGAAATATGCGCGAAACTAGCCCGGAAATGGGAGAGGGTGATCCAACAGCGGACCACGACAACGAGGAAGATGTTACCAATTTCACAGACGAAATGCACCTCGAGTTAGAGGAATCAATTAAACTCCTGACGCGACAAATCAAAGAACTGACAAACAACCAGAACCGCGAGCGAATCTTAAGAGCAGAGAATATCAAGGATCAGGACGAGAAATGCGTCCTTCGCTGCAGACAGACTCAGGAATTCGCCCGGTTGGAATGCCAGGAAGAATTAGATCGCGTCGTAGCACAAACGGACAGAAAAATAACGATCGCACAAGACACAATAGCTGCAAATCTCGAAGCAATAGATAGAGAAAGAAAAGCCGACTTCGACGCCGTCGAAAAAAAGCTACAGCGAACAATGACGAGCATGTCACAGGTCAATGAAAATCTGAAGAGGACCGCGACAGTGGTCCAAGAAAATCGAGACCGAATAGATGCATATGAGGACGAACTACGAACGCGACTATCACAAACGATAAATCTAGCGCAAAGTGGAATGAATATGAGCCAGATGTATGTGGCCAAACAACAGCCACCATCGTTCAGCGGAGATGGTCAAGGACGCCCGATGCGATATCTACGAGAACTAGAGCAGTTCTGGAAAATTACAGGAAATATGGACCTGCACTATCTCATAGGGCAGTCACTAAAAGGCGCCGCAAAAGACTGGTGGAGGGTCGTGGAAGACGACGTGCACTGTATAGAAGACTTCTCACGAAAATTCCAGGCAAGATACTGGAGCCGACAGATACAGGACAAAGTGAGCAGGAACCTGGAGTTTGGCGCGTACGAGTTAGATGAACAGAAAGTGACGAGAGCCGAGTACGCAACACGGATCTTCGGGAACGCTAAAGATTTGAGCAAACAACTAAGTAACAGCGAGATCGTCCGATACCTAAGTAATCATTTCAATGAAACGGTCCGATCAGCAGTACAAATAAAAACCGTGCAAACGATCGACGAACTCCTCGAACTCCTCGAGAGTATGGATGTGGCGGGACCGTTAAACGCGAGCAGAAGACCACAGAGGTCCCAAACGCCAGCACAGCGATGGGGTACAAACCCATGGGCCAGGAACAACCAAGCACCATACGCTGGGGGACGGACGCAGGAGCCAAACCACCGACCATGGGGAGCACAGAACCCGCAGTCGCAAGCAACAAACCAGCCGGCTAACAATCTCGAAAGCAAACCGAGTACCAGTACGGCAACGGAGTCGGGAAACGCGTAAGCGTTGCGCCCGTAGTGATGACCGAGAAAGAAGAAGCACGAGGCGCAACGCAGGAACAAGAAATTGAGTGGGCTCTAGAAGAGGTGGAGAAGCGACAAAAAAGAAACAAAAAAAAGAAGGAACGCAAAGAGCGGCAAAAGACGAACAATAAACTCGTACGTTCGGCCGGTAAAGAAGAGGAGCCAGAGAAAAAGCTCAAAATTCCCGGATGGTCGCGAGAGTACGTTGAACATATTACTAAACAACAAGATATCGGCAAAACGGGTCATGACAGTGATACATATGAGAGCCCGAGGGAGTATTTGACCGAGGAGAAGCAAATAGTTACCGAAAACAAAACCGACATAGAGTGTCCACAGATAAAGATCGGAGTGGAAGAGGAGCAGATCACGATGCTGATAGACAGTGGCAGTGAAATATCCTGTCTATCGGAGGAGTGTTTTGAGAGACGCAAGGAGGGTCTGTCAAGGTGTCCGGTGTTGCCAGTCAAAGGAGGAGCGGTGAGGGGAGCGTTCGGTGGTGATACTTGTCGAGTCAAGAGGTCGATATGGGCGGAGGTCACAGTTGGAGAGGAGAAAGCGGTCCTACAATTGTTGATAACGCCGAAATTGCGGAGAGAAGGCATCTTGGGCATCGACGGTATTGTACAACTGAAGATAAAAATAGATGGACAAACTGGCACGATGGAGGCGGGGGGACGACCACTTCTACGTCTAACGGAAGGACGGTGGGAAGGAGAAGGAAAAGAAGCGGTAAAAGAAGTAACAACAATTGAGTCGAATAAAGAAGATGGGGAGTTAGCAGAAGAAGAGGTCGACCAGAAAATCCAAGAGAGCGAAGAAATGCCGCATGAGGTCAAGGACGACTTCAAGGCCCTAATCTACCGATACAGACACCTATTCACCAAAAGGCCGGGCAGAATGAAAGCGTACATACATAAACTGGTCTTAAAGGAACCAGAACCATACATGAGAAGATCATACCCGATACCCATGCAGCACCGCGACGCAGTAAGAACAGAGATCCAACGAATGTTAACGCACGGAGTAATTGAAAGAGCGACAAGCCAATACATAAACCCGATGGTCACAGTGATAAAAAAGGACGGATCTGTAAGGCTATGCCTCGACGCGAGACAACTTAACGGATACCTAGTCGAAGACCACGACTCGGCACCACCAACGGAGGAAATCCTACAACAATGCGGAGACATACGAGTAATGTCTAGTCTCGACATGACCAGCAGCTTCTGGCAAATACCCTTAGACGAAGACTCGAGGAAATACACGGCATTCTTACATGAGGGCAAATGCTACCAATTCACGGTAACGCCGTTTGGGCTGAAGACAAGCACGGCCAGCCTCATCAAAGGCCTTGAGATTGTCCTGCAGGACTTGGGAAAGTCGGTGATTAACTTTGTGGATGATCTCCTGTGCGTATCAGCAGATCCAGGGGAACATCTGAAACATTTAGAGGACATTCTACGTCGAATCGAAGAACACGGCATGACGCTAAACTTCCGTAAATCGGCCTTCTTCAAGAAAGAGATCAAGTTTCTGGGCCATATCCTATCAGCACAGGGGATCAGGCCCCAACCGGAAAAGATAAGCGCGATAAAGAATTTCCCGCAGCCCGCCAACTTGAAACAGTTGAGAGGGTTCCTCGGACTTATAAACTTCTACTCGAAGTTCACAAACAAACACGCAGAGGCCACAGTACCTCTGCTGGCGCTACTCCGAAAAGGTCAAAAATGGCAGTGGACAGAACAACACCAGAAAGCCTTTGAGGAGACGAAACAACTGTTCATAAACGAGATCATGTTGCGGCACGCGGACCCCAGAAAAGGATACACTCTCACAACGGATGCGAGCGATTACGCACTAGGCGCGATACTTGGGCAGGAAGATGAGAATGGCGAGGTGGGAGTAATCGCATTCGCGAGCAGAACGTTAAAAGGAGCCGAATTGGGATACATAACTACCGAGAAAGAATTACTCGCGATTGTATGGGCGCTCCAGAAGTTTAGAACATATATACTGGGCGCAAAAATAAAAGTCGTCACGGACCATAAGGCGCTGACCTTTCTAAGAAAATGTAGGTTTGCCGGAGACCGACTCTTACGATGGGCTCTACTTATACAAGACTACGACCTAGAAGTAGAACATTGCCCAGGTGCGGAAAATAAAGTAGCGGATGCTCTAAGCCGACAGGGAAACGAAAACACACAAAGAACAAAGGCCATAGTCATCGCGAGCATGCTAGCAAAGCCAGCGAGTGAGGAGTTAGAAAACGATCTCAAAGAAATTGGCAAACTACAGAGGGAGGACCCTGATTTAACAAAACTATGGAATCAAATAGAAAGCAGCAAGGGCTGCACAAGATACCGCGTGAAAGAGACATGCCTCCAAAAGCAAACCAGTAGCGGGGCATGGAAGGTACTAATCCCGAAGAAAATCATCGGACGACTGATACAAGAGTGCCACGAGATGTACGGTCACTTAGGGGCACGGAAATTGTGGCGGCTGCTCGACGAAGATTTCACACACCCCCAATTGGCAAGAAGAGTACGACAATTAACTGCGCAATGCGACACATGTCAGAGAAATAAAGTGCCAAATCAAACAAATTACGCCAAAATGCAGACCATAGTGCCAGAGGGCCCGGGGGACCTCCTGTCCATAGATTTCTACGGACCACTACCGACAGCGGCCGGCGGAGTAAAGCATATCCTGGTCATCATTGATACTTTTACAAAATACGTAAAATTATACGCCCTACGAAAAGCGAATACGGAAACTACCATCCGGAAAATATTCGGCGAATATGCTCGACAGTTTGGCAAACCAAAGAAGATACAATTTGACCACGGGACACAATTTACCTCAAAGAAATGGATCGAACACCTGGAAAAGGAAGGAGTGAAAGGAATATTCTCTTCGATTAGGCACCCACAAGGAAATATGGTTGAAAGGGTCAACAGGGAGCTAGCTAGATTCTTCCGGACGTTTCTCGAAAAAGAACATAATGGGTGGGTAAAATGGATACCGGTCATAGAGACGTGCATAAACGAAACCCACCATGAAACAACGGAAATGACGCCAATGGAGCTACAAACAAGAAAGAAACCACAACGAATCTGGAAAGAGTGGGTTCTAGCGCTCAATGAGGAAAGATTCGAAAAGCTAAGATACGAGGAAAAGATAGAAATTGTAAAGACTAGAATAGAACGAAAGGGGCGAAGAAACGCAGACAGGTTCGACAAAACGCACCGGACGACCGTGTTCGAACCAGGGGAAAAAGTGTTAGTACGCGCGCTCAACGTATCAGATCCAAAGAACAAGATAACAGCCAAATTCCTGCCGCTGTACGAAGGTCCGTACACCATCAAAAAATGCGTAGGGCTCGCTACGTACCTCTTAGAAGACCCTGTAACAAATAAAGAAAGAGGTAAATTTCACGCATGCCTGCTAAGACATTACAAAAATGAGAAAGAGACGAACAGCAGCACGGAAAGAAAAAAATAATAATAATAAGAATAGGAGTAAATATAATAAAAACAAGTAAGAATAATAATAATAATAGGAGTAAATATAATAAAAACAAATAAGAATAATAATAATAATAGGAGTAAATATAATAAAAACAAATAAGAATAATAATAATAATCGGAGTAAATAAAAACAAATAATAACAATAAGAGTAAATATAATAATAATAAGAACAATAATATAAGTACACGAAGGAGAAGGGGAAATAAACGGAAAATCTCGCGGAAAAAAAAAAAAAAAAAAAAAAAAAAAAGTGCGTGGAAATACTGGACGAACAGAGCATACGAGTGGAGCACTAGACAACATATCAGTCGTCCACGGGCAACAACAAAAGCATGGAACCACCAAAATCCGGTGACATGGCCAGCAGAGGTCTAAGGCAACAAAAACGAGAGCACAGCAGACGGGTGAGACGAAGAAGAGCAACAAGAGCCATCAAAGCGGCACAGGACAAAGTAACAAAAGCATGGAGACAAATTAAGGACGAATACGAAATAAGAACAATCACAGACGAAAATATCAAAATTTGGTGTCCAGGGGAAACTCTCGAAAATCGAAGTGGGGAGGACGATACCAACGGAAAACCGAACAGTAGCAATCAACCAGGCAACTAAGATACATCACAACGACAAGCAAACTATACGACGACATGGACTTCAAAAATTTTCCAATCGACCTTCTTGCGGAAACTTACGACGACGTGGAAATCATTGGATTACTCTCTCCGGACCAAGTTTACCTACGATTTGACTTGCCAGGTTACAACGTACACGCACACCTGGAGGTGATCGAACGTACACCTCGAGACCACCAGGAGGTCAAACCTTGCGTGGAGGAGGAGGTGTTCCCCGGTAAAGGCGTCTTGTGCAGACAAGACCACAAATTTTACCGGGGAACAATCACGGAAGTGAGTGACGGGTGGATCTACGCTTGGCTGGGGGACTACGGTGGGGAATTCAGCTACAGAATGGAGCAGCTATACACCGCACCGCAATGGATGAGGGACACCCCGTTCCTCACGATACCATGCGGGATTAGAGGAATTACCCCGATCCAAGAAGAGTACGACCTGGAGGGCATCCGATTCCTAAGGGAATGGTCAGTGGGGGAGAAATGGAGGTTGGTGAAGGACCCAACTGTCACCGGGACGGATGCAATCTGGGGTCGGTTAACCCACAGCCAGACTGGACAAGATTATCGGAGTATCGTCACCCACTTTCGATTAGCCCATCGAACATGGGAATTACAACCATTCAGGTGGTACTGCGAGGGACCCCAATTAAGTAGCGAGCAGGAAAACCTCCGAAAAATACAACGATACGAACACCGGGACACGAGCCAACAGCAAGAAAGGCCAAGTACGTCAGCCACCAACGAAAACGATGAGTGGTGGCGAAACATCAATCTAAGTGTACTGGACGAAGTTCCGGAAGGCTGGTGGGAAGACCCGGAGGACAGCGAGGAGGAGACGGAGGTGACCCCCGACCACCGGTTCGACAGAATATGGGGAAGGAGACAGGAAGAAGAGAGGGAAGAAGAAGAGGAAGAAGAGGAGGATGTGATGTCCGTAACATCACAATAGAATAAGTTTAAGTTTAAAAAAAAAAAAAAAAAAAAAAAAAAAAAATGTCTGTAAAATAAATAAAGAAAAGTCAGAAAAGAAAGTAGTACGATAATTCCTATAAGAACCCATAGCGAACGAGCAACACCAGAACAGCGGGATGGACTGCGAGAGGCACAAATGGAGAGAAAGGAAATTTCACGGTGATACGCAGGCTACTCACCGAGAAATTTGGGGGACAATATAACGGTCCAACGACGACCAACCACGTGACCTATAAATAAAATAAACAATGGTGAGTTCAATAAACAACCATCAGATGGCGAACAACAAGAACAAATCTCGCAAACAAAGCAATGTTTGCGAGAACATAAATTGACAACTAACAAAGGAGAACGATACCTCTCAAACCTGCGTTGATAAGAGCGAAGCACCAGTAGGAAGCAATAACCCTGGCGGAGCAGCACAATACCTCGGTATTGTGACAGCGGAGTCAGAGGGTGAGCAACCTCTAGGGCAAACTCGAATCAGATTAACCTACCGGGGTCGAAGAAGAGGCAGGAGGCGCAGTAAGAATCAGGAGGCGCAGCAGAATTCAGAGACCCACCAATCACTATCAGGTGGAGAAAGAATCAGGAGGCGCAGACCCAAGTTGGAGCGCAGGACCGGCAAGGCGCTGTCACGTAACACAGTATCCTTGATCATCACCTGAAAACGGCACCGAAATCAACAAAAAAGAAAAAACTCACAACACAAATCAGAAAATAACTCACCTATGATCCAAAGGCAAGAGCACGGTCATCTCAAATCTAAGTAAGAAGGAAGAAAGACCGTTGACAAGCCCGACGGTGTGCCAATACCTGAAAAGATAAAAAGGAGATAAAATAAACAACCCAAGCGAACGCGCGCACCAGAATAATACTTACCAATTTAAGTATCCCGAAAGGACGAGGAAGAACACCTTTAAACGCCCTAAAAAACTAAAAATCCGTATAAAACAGTAATAACACTCGCGCGCAGATGTCACGGCCGCGGCCATATTGATTTCAGATACGCCATCGATTAATGTAACAGCATTGACCGGTGAACTCGCTGTGATCACAGCGCCGGGGTGCTTATCGCGGCTAATTAAGTGAACCGTGGGTACTGAGCGAGAGTACACGCTACGGCTCACTCGACATATTTCGTGTATCGATAAGAAGTAATAAAATCTAATTTACCAACACCTTCCTTCATCTCGACTACTTGACTTTCCTCGCGTCCTCACACGAATTACGTTACATTTGGCGCCCGAACAGGGACGCGAGCAAAGTTAAGAGACGACGAGGTAATCCAAAAGAATGGACGAAAATCGAAATATGCGCGAAACTAGCCCGGAAATGGGAGAGGGTGATCCAACAGCGGACCACGACATCGAGGAAGATGTTACCAATTTCACAGACGAAATGCACCTCGAGTTAGAGGAATCAATTAAACTCCTGACGCGACAAATCAAAGAACTGACAAACAACCAGAACCGCGAGCGAATCTTAAGAGCAGAGAATATCAAGGATCAGGACGAGAAATGCGTCCTTCGCTGCAGACAGACCCAGGAATTCGCCCGGTTGGAATGCCAGGAAGAGTCAGATCGCGTCGTAGCACAAACGGACAGAAAAATAACGATCGCACAAGACACAATAGCTGCAAATCTCGAAGCGATGGATAGAGAAAGAAAAGCCGACTTCGACGCCGTCGAAAAAAAACTACAGCGAACAATGACGAGCATGTCGCAGGTCAATGAAAATCTGAAGAAGACCGCGACAGTGGTCCAAGAAAATCGAGACCGAATAGATGCATATGAGGACGAATTACGAACGCGACTATCACAAACGATAAATCTAGCGCAAAGTGGAATGAATATGAGCCAGATGTATGTGGCCAAACAACAGCCACCATCGTTCAGCGGAGATGGTCAAGGACGCCCGATGAGATATCTACGAGAACTTGAGCAGTTCTGGAAAATTACAGGAAATATGGACCTGCACTATCTCATAGGGCAGTCACTAAAAGGCGCCGCAAAAGACTGGTGGAGGGTCGTGGAAGACGACGTGCACTGTATAGAAGACTTCTCACGAAAATTCCAGGCAAGATACTGGAGTCGACAGATACAGGACAAAGTGAGCAGGAACCTGGAGTTTGGCGCGTACGAGTTAGATGAACAGAAAGTGACGAGAGCCGAGTACGCAACACGGATCTTCGGCAACGCTAAAGATTTGAGCAATCAATTAAGTAATAGCGAGATAGTCCGATACCTAAGTAATCATTTCAATGAAACGGTCCGATCAGCAGTACAAATAAAAACCGTGCAAACGATCGACGAACTCCTCGAACTCCTCGAGAGTATGGATGTGGCGGGACCGTTAAACGCGAGCAGAAGACCACAGAGGTCTCAAACGCCAGCACAGCGATGGGGTACAAACCCATGGGCCCGGAACAACCAAGCATCATACGCTGGGGGACGGACGCAGGAGCCAAACCACTGACCATGGGGAGCACAGAACCCGCAGTCGCAAGCAACAAACCAGACGGCTAACAATCCCGAAAGCAAACCGAGTACCAGTACGACAACGGAGTCGGGAAACGCGTAAGCGTTGCGCCCGTAGTGACCACGGAGAAAGAAGAAGCACGAGGCGCAACGCAGGAACAAGAAATCGAGTGGGCTCTAGAAGAGGTGGAGAAGCGACAAAAAAGAAACAAAAAAAAGAAGGAGCGCAAAGAGCGGCAAAAGACGAACAACAAACTCGTACGTTCTGCCGGTAAAGAAGAGAACGAGCCAGAGAAAAAGCACAAAATTCCCGGATGGTCGCGAGAGTACGTCGAGCACATCACTAAACAACAAGGTATCGGCAAAGCGAGTCAGGAGGGTGATACATATGAGAGCCCGAGGGAGTATTTGACCGAGGAGAAGGAAATAGTTACCGAAAACAAAACCGACCTAGAGTGTCCACAGATAAAGATCGGAGTGGAAGAAGAGCAGATGACGATGCTGATAGACAGTGGCAGCGAAATATCCTGTCTATCGGAGGAGTGCTATGAGAGACGGAAAGAAGGTCTGTCAAGATGTCCGGTGTTGCCAGTCAAAGGAGGAGCGGTGAGGGGGGCGTTCGGTGGTGATACTTGTCGAGTCAAGAGGTCGATATGGGCGGAGGTCACAGTTGGAGAGGAGAAAGCGGTCCTACAATTGCTGATAACGCCGAAATTGCGGAGAGAAGGCATCTTGGGCATCGACGGTATTGTACAACTGAAGATAAAAATAGATGGACAAACTGGCACAATGGAGGCGGGGGGACGACCACTTCTACGTCTAACGGAAGGACGGTGGGAAGGAGAAGGAAAAGAAGCGGTAAAAGAAGTAACGACGATCGAGTCGAATAAAGAAGATGGGGAGTTAGCAGAAGAAGAGGTCGACCAGAAAATCCAAGAGAGCGAAGAAATGCCGCATGAGGTCAGGGACGACTTCAAGGCCCTAATCTACCGATACAGACACCTATTCACCAAAAGGCCGGGCAGAATGAAAGCGTACATACATAAACTGGTCTTAAAGGAACCAGAACCATACATGAGAAGATCATACCCGATACCCATGCAACACCGCGACGCAGTAAGAACAGAGATCCAACGAATGTTAGCGCACGGAGTAATTGAAAGAGCGACAAGCCAATACATAAACCCGATGGTCACAGTGATAAAAAAGGACGGATCCGTAAGGCTATGCCTCGACGCGAGACAACTTAATGGATACCTAGTCGAAGACCACGACTCGGCACCACCAACGGAGGAAATCCTACAACAATGTAGAGATATACGAGTAATGTCTAGTCTCGATATGACCAGCAGCTTCTGGCAAATACCCTTAGACGAAGACTCGAGGAAGTACACGGCATTCTTACATGAGGGCAAATGCTACCAATTCACCGTAACGCCGTTTGGTCTGAAAACAAGCGCGGCCAGCCTCATCAAAGGCCTTGAGATTGTCCTGCAGGACTTGGGAAAGTCGGTGATTAACTTTGTGGATGATCTCCTGTGCGTATCGGCAGATCCAGGGGAACATCTGAAACATTTAGAGGGCATTCTACATCGAATCGAAGAACACGGCATGACGCTAAACTTCCGTAAATCGGCCTTCTTCAAGAAAGAAATCAAGTTTCTGGGCCATATCCTATCAGCACAGGGGATCAGGCCCCAACCAGAAAAGATAAGCGCGATAAAGAATTTCCCGCAACCCACCAACTTGAAACAGTTGAGAGGGTTCCTCGGACTTATAAACTTCTACTCGAAGTTCACAAACAAACACGCAGAGGCCACAGTACCTCTGCTGGCGCTACTCCGAAAAGGCCACAAATGGCAGTGGACAGAACAACACCAGAAAGCCTTTGAGGAGACGAAACAACTCTTCATAAACGAGATAATGTTGCGGCACGCGGACCCCAGAAAAGGATACACTCTCACAACGGATGCAAGCGATTACGCACTAGGCGCGATACTTGGGCAGGAAGATGAGAATGGCGAGGTGGGAGTAATCGCATTTGCGAGCAGAACGTTAAAAGGAGCCGAATTGGGATACATAACTACCGAGAAAGAATTACTCGCGATTGTATGGGTGCTCCAGAAGTTTAGAACATATATACTGGGCGCAAAAATAAAAGTCGTCACGGACCATAAGGCGTTGACCTTTCTAAGAAAATGTAGATTCGCGGGAGACCGACTCTTACGATGGGCTCTACTTATACAAGACTACGACCTAGAAGTAGAACACTGCCCAGGTGCGGAGAATAAAGTAGCAGATGCTCTGAGCCGACAGGGAAACGAAAACACACAAAGAACAAAGGCCATAGTCATCGCGACCATGCTAGCAAAGCCAGCGAGTGAGGAGTTAGAAAACGATCTCAAAGAAATTGGCAAACTACAGAGGGAGGATCCTGATTTAACAAAACTATGGAATCAAATAGAAAGCAGCAAGGGCTGTACAAGATACCGCGTAAAAGAGACATGCCTACAAAAGCAAACCAGTAGCGGGGCATGGAAGGTACTAATCCCGAAGAAAATCATCGGACGACTGATACGAGAGTGCCACGAGATGTACGGTCACTTAGGGGCACGGAAATTGTGGCGGCTGCTCGACGAAGATTTCACACACCCCCAATTGGCAAGAAGGGTACGACAATTAACTGCGCAATGCGACACATGTCAGAGAAATAAAGTGCCAAATCAAACAAATTACGCCAAAATACAGACCATAGTGCCGGAGGGCCCGGGGGACCTCCTGTCCATAGATTTCTACGGACCACTACCGACAGCAGCCGGCGGTGTAAAGCATATCCTGGTCACCATTGATACTTTTACGAAATACGTAAAATTATACGCCCTAAGAAAAGCGAATACGGAAACCACCATCCGGAAAATATTCGGCGAACATGCCCGACAGTTTGGCAAACCAAAGAAGATACAATTTGACCACGGAACACAATTTACCTCAAAGAAATGGATCGAACACCTGGAAAAGGAAGGAGTGAAAGGAATATTCTCTTCGATTAGGCACCCACAAGGAAATATGGTCGAAAGGGTCAACAGGGAGCTAGCTAGATTCTTCCGGACATTTCTCGAAAAAGAACATAATGGGTGGGTGAAATGGATACCGGTCATAGAGACTTCCATAAACGAAACCCACCATGAAACAACGGAAATGACGCCAATGGAGTTACAAACAAGAAAGAAACCACAACGAGTCTGGAAAGAGTGGGTTCTAGCGCTCAATGAAGAAAGATTCGAAAAGTTAAAATACGAGGAAAAGGTAGAAATTGTAAAGACGAGAATAGAACGAAAGGGGCGAAGAAACGCGGACAGGTTCGACAAAACACACAGGACGACCGTATTCGAAGTAGGGGAAAAAGTGTTAGTACGCGCGCTCAACGTATCAGATCCAAAGAACAAGATAACAGCCAAATTCCTGCCGCTGTACGAAGGTCCGTACACCATCAAAAAATGCGTAGGGCTCGCTACGTACCTCCTAGAAGACCCTGTAACAAATAAAGAAAGAGGTAAATTTCACGCATGCCTGCTAAGACATTGCAAAAATGACAAAGAGACGAACAGCAGCACGGAAAGAAAATAATAATAATAATAATAGGAGTAAATATAATAAAAACAAATAAGAATAATAATAATAATAGGAGTAAATATAATAAAAACAAATAAGAATAATAATAATAATCGGAGTAAATATAATAAAAACAAATAATAATACTAAGAGTAAATATAATAATAACAATAAGAACAATAATATAAGTACACGAAGGAGAAGGGGAAATAAACGGAAAATCTCGCGGAAAAAAAAAAAAAAAAAAAAAAAAAAAGTGCGTGGAAATACTGGACGATCAGAGCATACGAGTGGAGCACTAGACAACACATCAGTCGTCCACGGGCAACAACAAAAGCATGGAACCACCAAAATCCGGTGACATGGCCAGCAGAGGACGAAGGCAACAAAAACGAGAGCACAGCAGACGGGTGATACGAAGGAGAGCAACAAGAGCTATCAAAGCGGCACAGGACAAAGTAACAAAAGCATGGAGACAAATTAAGGACGAATACGAAATAAGAACAACCACAGACGAAAATATCAAAATTTGGTGTCCAGGGGAAACTCCCGAAAATCGAAGTGGGGAGGACGATACCAACGGAAAACCGAACAGTAGCAATCAACCAGGCAACTAAGATACATCTCAACAACAAGCAACCTATACGACGACCATGGATTTCAAAAATTTTCCAATCGACCTTCTTGCGGAAACATACGACGACGTGGAAATAATTGGACTACTCTCTCCGGACCAAGTTTACCTGCGATTTAACTTGCCAGGCTACAATGTACACGCGCACCTGGAGGTGATCGAACGAACACCTCGAGACCACCAGGAGGTCAAACCATGCGTGGAGGAGGAGGTGTTCCCCGGTAAAGGCGTCTTGTGCAGACAAGACCACAAATTTTACCGGGGAACAATCACGGAAGTGAGTGACGGATGGACCTACGCATGGCTGGGGGACTACGGCGGCGAATTCAGTTACAAAGTGGAGTAGCTATATACAGCACCGCAATGGATGAGGGACACCCCGTTCCTCACGATACCATGCGGGATTAGAGGAATTAGCCCGATCCGTGAAGAGTACGACATAGAGGGCATCCGATTCCTAAGGGAATGGACAGTGGGGGAGAAATGGAGGTTGGTGAAGGACCCAACTGTCACCGGGACGGATGCAATCTGGGGTCGGTTAACCCACAGCCAGACTGGACAAGACTATAGGAGTATCGTCACCCACTTTGGGTTAGCCCATCGAACATGGGAATTACAGTCATTCAGGTGGTACTGCGAGGGACCCCAACTAAGTAGCGCGCAGGAAAATCTCCGAAAACTACAACAATACGAACACCGGGACACGAGCCAACAGGAGGAAATACCAAGTACGTCAGCCACCAACGACAACCATGAGTGGTGGCGAAGTATCAACCTAAGTGTACTGGACGAAGTACCGGAAGGCTGGTGGGAAGACCCGGAGGACAGCGAGGAGGAGACAGAGGTGACCCCCGACCACCGGTTCGACGGAATATGGGGAAGGAGAGAGGAAGAAGAGAGGCAAGAAGAAGAGGAAGAAGAGGAGGATGTGATGTCCGTAACATCAGAGTAGAATAAGTTTAAAAAAAAAAAAAAAAAAAAAAAAAATATGTCTGTAAAATAAATAAAGAAAAAGTCAGAAAAGAGAGTAGTACGATAATTTCTATAAGAACCCATAGCGAACGAGCAACACCAGAACAGCGGGATGGACTGCGAAAGGCACAAATGGAGAGAAAGGAAATTTCACGGTGATACGCAGGCTACTCACCGAGAAATTTGGGGGACAATATAACGGTCCAACGACGACCAACCACGTGACCTATAAATAAAATAAACAATGGTGAGTTAAATAAACAACCGTCAGATGGCGAACAACAAGAACAAATCTCGCAAACAAAGTAATGTTTGCGAGAACATAAATTGACAACTAACAAAGGAGAACGGTACCTCTCAAATCTGCTTTGATAAGAGCGAACCACTAGTAGGAAGCAATAACCCTGGCGGAGCAGCACAATACCTCGGTATTGTGACAGCGGAGTCAGCGGGTGAGCAACCTCTAGGGCAAACTCGAATCAGAGTAACCTACCGGGGTCGAAGAAGAAGCAGGAGGCGCAGCAAGAATCAGGAGGCGCAGCAAGAATTAAGAGACCCACCAATCACTATCAGGCGGAGAAAGAACCAGGAGGCGCAGACCTAAGCTGGAGCGCAGGATCGGCAAAGTGCAGTCACGTAGCACGGTATCCTTGATAATCACCTGAAAACGGCAACGCAATTAATAAAAAAGAAAAAACTCACAACACAAATCAGAAAATAACTCACTTATGATCCAAAGGCAAGAGCACGGTCATCTCAAATTCAAGCAAGAAAGAAGAAAGACCGTTGACAAACCAGACGGCGTGCCAACACCTGAAAAGATAAAAAAGGAGATAAAATAAACAACCCAAGCGAACGCGCGCACCAGAATAACACTTACCCATTTAAGTATCCCGAAAGGACGAGGAATAACACCTTTAAACGCACTAAAAACCAAAAATCTGTATAAAACAGTAATAACACTCGCGCGCACATGTCACGGCCGCGGCCATATTGATTTCAGATACGCCATCGATTAACGCATCAGCATTGACCGGGAACTCGCTGTGATCACAGCGCCGGGGTGCTTATCGCGGCTAATTAAGTGAACCGTGGGTACTTAGCGAGAGTACACGCTACGGCTCACGCGACATATTTCGTGTATCGATAAGAAGTAATAAAATCTAATTTACCAACACCTTCCTTCGTCTCGACTACTTGACTTTCCTCGCGTCCTCACACGAATTACGTTACAATATATATATATATATATATATTGTGACGCGCTCGCTACACTGAAAATTTCGCTAAACAAGTCGCGAGCTGCCCGTCCAAAATCTCTAATGACGCCCGTGTTTCTCTTAATTTTTTTTACTTATTCGCTCTCACCTTTGGGCGCCAGGTATTTCTTTCGCCCGAAATACCAAGGGCGATTTCTTATTCTTCCGACCCGCCTCGGCTAAACCCAGGGAAGGAAGGGGGTGTTCGGGGGCAAGTCCACTTATTTATTTTCTGTTCGAAATAACGGGTGAGCATCGAGTGTTAAATAACGAACAATAATCTTTTATTTCATTAGCGCTCTACACAATGTCAGTCGCTCTCTCTCACACACACATTCGCATACCGGGTTCTACCTCTCATGCCAACCCCCGGAGACGCCGGAGGGCACAGCCTTTGGTTTGCGGGGCGAGGGGACGGGGCAAGACGCTCTCCGCTGCGTCGCGTTACAAAAGAAATGGTGCACCACGTGCGCCTACCTTATCTCGTTGTCGCTGATCGCGCAGCGTTCCTCTTTCTCGCTCCCGAGTACGCCGGTGGCTCAGCCTCGCTCGCTCTCTCTCGCCCGCACGTCCTCGCCGATGTCTCGTCCTACGATCTCTCGGTCTCTCGCTCGCTCGCTCGCTCTATCCTCTCTCTTTCTCCTTCTCACACACTGCTCTTTTTAACTTTTCTAACTATTCGTCCGCACTCTCGCTCTATCAATCGCTCCATGCTCACTCTTATTCGTACTACTCGCTATCCAACTTCTCACTTCCCAATCGGCGATCAATTTCTAACTCGGCGATCGATTTCTTCCTCTCTAGTCGGCGGTTAATTTCTCACTTCCTTTTCTTAATATCTAATCCTTCTCGCCGGCCAGCACTGGCGCTCTCTCGGTCACGTGGTCGGGGCCGAGTCCGTCCGACGATCGACGATCGCTCCTTCGGCACAGCCATCTCTCTCGCTCTGCCGTCGGCCGTCGTCTCCCTCCGTCGTTTGCCGACGTCGTCGGTCGTCGTCTCTCTGAAATTTACGAAGATTTCGACGACAGTGCCCGTTCGACCGTACCTGGTTTCCACCACGGGTGCGACACGGCGCGACGCTGCTGTTTGTACTCGACGTGCCTGCGAGGCCTATAACGCCTCGTCACATCCCCCCACTAGGCTATTGGCTACCTCGCAACGGGGTAGGCACACGCCGATACACCTCTTCTCACGTCGCAGCAGAGTCGTGCTCATCCCGCCCCCGATCGATCCCATCACCAACCGAGTTTTCCTTATTATTTTAAGTCAACAACAGAACAATACGACTTAACCTAAGAAATCAACTTCGGATCCCCAACACAGTCTCTTCCCCATACCAATTTTATTTGCATACTTATTCCTAGGTCGACAATCTTTGGTCGTAATTTTTGATTTTTTTTTTTCTTATTACCTATTGAAACCAACATAAATTTCTCTTACTGACTAAAAAAACTAAAACCATGTCTTTCTTCTTTTTTCCGCGCTACTTCGCACAGCGCTGTTTAATTCGGTGTCACACCGAGCTCTCCGCAGCTCGCCTCATCACCGTAATTTTTAATTCGTTGACCTGCCACATTCTCGCAGGTCGACCAGCATTCGGACAACTCGAGTACGTTTCGTGATCTTATTATCGCCGAGTTCCACCCTCGACGGAACAAATTTTCAATAAGGCGTCTCGGTGCGTCCGAGCTCCTGGAGTCCGCAGCACAGCCCGATCGCGGCAAGCTCATCGTTCAGCTTCATTATAGGGTGCTCTACTCCGACTTCGTCTAACGACCAGACTCCGCGCCCGGCACAAACATTGACACCGAACGCGTGCATGAAATCCATGCCTAATAAACAGTCTGCCCTTAGATTGCGAACTATTATCGTAGGGAACCACTTTTGGACCCCATCCAGCGAAATCGGGAACAACGCTTCCCCAACTACCCTCTCGACTGTCCCATTGGCCATTGTCACACAGTCGAGTCTCGTCGCTGGGTATTGCCGGTACGGTATCCCTAACTCGTTCACGATCTGGCTACCGATTTGCCCAAACACGGAAGTCGTTGCACCGCTATCTATCAACGCCTCGATATGCTTTCCACCGATCTCTATCGACACAAATACCCTCGGACGTCCCGGTTCGCGCTTCCACTCTCTCGGTGGAGTGGGAAATGCAAAGGAAAGTCTCGTATTCATCTCAACAGGAACTTCTTGTTCACACTGTTGTTCACGCGCCGCGTTTTCGCGATTTCCGTTGTCTCGTTCAACGTTTTCATCGCGGTTAGCCTCATTCGTCTCGCCAATAACGCGCGCGTCTGGCACTTCTTCATCTGACTCTTCCGAATCGTCGAGTGTCCAAATGCCAATCGGCCCGTAACGTGACTCACCTGTGTCTACTCTTTCTACGCTTGCCGATGCATTTACACACGGAGAGCTCGCTGCACCTGCAAGAACATTTTTCCCTATCGCAGTGCTCACTCGCTCTATCCTATCAATATTCGACGGATTGGGAATCAGGGAAAGGGGAAGAGGATTGAGTTTCAACTCTTCGCCTTCGTTTGGCGGGTCTTTTACGGGGAGCGCTGGCTGTCCCGCCGTAGCCAGGCTCGATTCTCGTTTTTTGAGAAGGCACAGCCACAGTTCTCGGCAGTCACTTCTTTCCTGCCGCAGCCCAGGCAAAGTTGCACCTTCTGTTTGTCACACTCGCGACTGAAGTGACCCGCGTCACCGCAGTTGAAGCAAAATAGTGGAGTTCTTCTTGCTGAACTCCATGGACCACGGGAAGCAGCGTTTTCAGGAGTGCGATTCTCTGTGTTTGGCCTACTGCTTCCGTTGTTCCCCCCACCAGACTGCCGTCGCGTCTGGGGGCTTCTCGGTGAGCTCGCTGGAGGTCTTGCTGCAGCGTTCGCATACGACGTTGACGACGTCGTCGCTTCCGTCGACGCAGCTTGTGCGCCGTTGCTATTTCGCCTCTTCCTTCGACGTCTCTGCGGCGCAGCCCCCTCCACAGCGTTCCCTCTTTGGTCTCGGCGGTTCGTCACAGCGTTCACCTCGTATGCCCGATATCGTTGGTTCGACGAGTTCTTCGGATCCTTCGGCGTCGTCGCTGCGCTCGCTTTGGCGACCCATGCGAACTCCTTCACATGGCATTCGCTCCTTGGAGGGGGTGGTCGGCGCGCTTTCGCTCGAGCCCATCGTCGCTCAATTTGCGTCGCTTTTCCGACGAGCTGAGCGTACGAGTGCACCTCGTCCCGGTCCAGCTTGTCCCAGTACTCCGGCCTCAAGCCCGCGTATACTCGGTCCAGTTGGCTTCCCAGGCTCTTCCTCCGACGCAGTCGATTGTATAGTCCTTGGATGCAGATTAGGTAATCCTTTGCTGATTCATCCGAACCCTGCGTTCTCGCTCGGATGTCATCTTTCAGCCCTTGCTGGTCATCGTCGGCTCCGAACCAGGCACGAAAGTCGTGCAGAAAGTCACGCCATTCCTCCCACTCATAGCGGTTCGATCGGTACCACCGGACGGCACGGCCCTTCAACACCTCGGGTAATACTTGGAGACGTTCGCTGTATCGAAGGTCCGATGCGTGAATTTTCTCATAGAGTTGTTCGATAAACTCTTCACATCCGAACTCATCGTCTCCGGTGAACTTCAGTTGCCATTTCCTCGCAACTTCTCCGACGTCACGTGTGCGTCTTCGTGATCTCGGTCGGTCACTATAGTCATCGTCATTGGAGCCCCATTCACTCCTTCGATCGTCGTTTCTTCTCCGTGGTCTTCCACCATCACTCCTCACGTACGATCGGTGATTGGGTGCAACCCTCGATTCGAGCGATGAAGACGACGAATCACTCGAGTACTCCTCAGGATCTCTCGAGTTTCGGACTTGTTTGGCGGAGCCTTTCCTCGCTCCGTTCTTCGGTTGGATCGCGTGACGTTTCGAACTTGGCTCCGTATCAGTTGGCTCCTCGGCAGACGCCCTTCGACGGGTTCTCCTCCTCTTCGGCAGTTGCCATTCGCCTTGTTCGCTGATATCGCTGTCGGTCTGTACGCCGACCTCGCGGTGTCGTGGTACAGGGGCGGGCCTCGGCTTTGACGCGGCGCGACCCTCGCCAACCACAGGCATCCCCCCTGGCACGTCCCCATGGACTCTTCTCGGGGCCTCGCTCGGTTGACGAGACTCGCGCGCGTCCTCGTCCGATGTCCACAAGTCCTTCATCATCCGCTGATCCTCGGCGCTTGGTGCAACCGATCTTCTACCATGAAGCTCTCTCGTAGCCGTTGTTGTCCTCGCCCCGGCGAGCGTGTCTATCTTCCGTCCGATGGGTGATCTCGTGCCCCGCGCTCCATCCGCGGGGCTCACTGGTCTCGAGCCGCCATCTTGACTCGTCGCTCGCGACGCGCTCGATACCCACTCTCGCAATCGGTTGCGAGTCACTGCTGACACACCAGTGGGGTCGATGAATAGCGCTCGAAGGATCTCACGAATTTTTCTAACGTCGAAATTGTCTATTTGCGCGAGCTCCTTATCGAGACCATCCTCGGGAACTTGGTCACTCGATCCCCACGTGATGCTAGAGTATCCTTTCTCGCGGAGCTTGCACCTCCGAAGCCTATCGCGAAGCACTGTGCCCGTCCCTTCGACACTCGCGCGCGCCCCGCGTAATAATTGTCGCACATCGTCCTCCGGTATCACGTCTATCCACTGTAAAACGTCCGGCACGCGCGGTCTGCGCTCGCGCGTGTTCACGTTTGTCACATCGACGTCGACGCTCGTGGCCAAATTGAGGCTGCCTCCTCCCTCTCCAGGAGAGCAGGTGTCGCTCAGCGTCGGATTCACTGCCATTGTTCCGGGAGTCGTTTACGAGAATTAATAATTTAGCGATTTACTCGAGCGATTTAATTTTCGTGAATTCAGCAATATTTTATTCCCAGTGCGAGTGACTTTTCTCGAATTCCCATCACGGTCTTTATTTACCGCGTAAATTATTTTTCGTGGTTGTCCAAAATTTTTATTTCCGACACTTATTATTGCTTCGATCAGCCAATAATTATTCTCGTCGTTTCGAGTCGTCTCACTCAACCGAACGCGCACTGCATCATACAGTTAAAGTTCGCACGTCGTTGAGTATCTCGACACACTGAAATCCCGAATATAATTTTCGTACAACGTTTCTATCACTCGAAATAATATTTCGTACAACGCTTTGACAGGTCTTCGCCGTCGTCCGCACAGCGTATCTTCGAAATATTATTCGCACTATTTATCTCGATGTCCGTTCGACCGTGAGAGCGAGCGTCGTGTTTACGTCGCGCGCGACACTCTCGCTCGGCTCTCGTTGCTCACGCGAAATTTCGTTTTCTCTCTCGGCACAGCCGTTCGAGTACACGTGCACTCGCTATACGAAATTTTATTTTGCCACTGCCCCACGTTGGGCGCCAGAAAATTGTGACGCGCTCGCTACACTGAAAATTTCGCTAAACAAGTCGCGAGCTGCCCGTCCAAAATCTCTAATGACGCCCGTGTTTCTCTTAATTTTTTTTACTTATTCGCTCTCACCTTTGGGCGCCAGGTATTTCTTTCGCCCGAAATACCAAGGGCGATTTCTTATTCTTCCGACCCGCCTCGGCTAAACCCAGGGAAGGAAGGGGGTGTTCGGGGGCAAGTCCACTTATTTATTTTCTGTTCGAAATAACGGGTGAGCATCGAGTGTTAAATAACGAACAATAATCTTTTATTTCATTAGCGCTCTACACAATGTCAGTCGCTCTCTCTCACACACACATTCGCATACCGGGTTCTACCTCTCATGCCAACCCCCGGAGACGCCGGAGGGCACAGCCTTTGGTTTGCGGGGCGAGGGGACGGGGCAAGACGCTCTCCGCTGCGTCGCGTTACAAAAGAAATGGTGCACCACGTGCGCCTACCTTATCTCGTTGTCGCTGATCGCGCAGCGTTCCTCTTTCTCGCTCCCGAGTACGCCGGTGGCTCAGCCTCGCTCGCTCTCTCTCGCCCGCACGTCCTCGCCGATGTCTCGTCCTACGATCTCTCGGTCTCTCGCTCGCTCGCTCGCTCTATCCTCTCTCTTTCTCCTTCTCACACACTGCTCTTTTTAACTTTTCTAACTATTCGTCCGCACTCTCGCTCTATCAATCGCTCCATGCTCACTCTTATTCGTACTACTCGCTACCCAACTTCTCACTTCCCAATCGGCGATCAATTTCTAACTCGGCGATCGATTTCTTCCTCTCTAGTCGGCGGTTAATTTCTCACTTCCTTTTCTTAATATCTAATCCTTCTCGCCGGCCAGCACTGGCGCTCTCTCGGTCACGTGGTCGGGGCCGAGTCCGTCCGACGATCGACGATCGCTCCTTCGGCACAGCCATCTCTCTCGCTCTGCCGTCGGCCGTCGTCTCCCTCCGTCGTTTGCCGACGTCGTCGGTCGTCGTCTCTCTGAAATTTACGAAGATTTCGACGACAGTGCCCGTTCGACCGTACCTGGTTTCCACCACGGGTGCGAGACGGCGCGACGCTGCTGTTTGTACTCGACGTGCCTGCGAGGCCTATAACGCCTCGTCACAATATATATATATATATATATATATTCAGCATTTTTACATATATATATATATATATATATATATATATTGTGACGTGATTTTCCCGACGTAGGGAAAAGTCACGGTCCCAAGGCTGTTATCTGGTTTGCCCTCGCCGCGCAACCCAACGATCGTCACGCGCTACCGATTCTTTGATTTGCTTTTTTTGTACTGCCGTTTACGAATAAATTTTATTAGCTGACAGTGTTGTCTAAGGGATGTTTTGGGGAGGAAACGGCACGGCGTTCGATCCTGACGAGGAGAAGAGTGCTCGAAGTAATGAGTAACCCGTCAGGAAAGAACGGCCGGCGAGTACGTACGAGGAATTGATGCAGGTCCGGCTGCAATACCGGCGCCCCGCCGTTAGGTGCATCGTGCATGAGGGGAAGCGGAGTTTTTTTGGATTGCGGACGAGAGCGGGAACCTCTCGTGCCGCCGACGTAGGTGCTCCCCTATGCGCGATGACCATGGGGATACGATTCTCGGCGTACTCGCAAGATCTCGAGTAACGTCGATAATTACGATTTCGTTGAGGTAAGTATGGTGTCGAGCGAGAGGGCAGTAGCTCTCGGTGATCGATTTCGCATTTCGACTGATCGAAATATGATTGGTCGAAAATCAGGAGTCACCGTGTCGCGCTCGAGACCAGAGGTGTCTCGCGAAGCATCGTAGAGAGAGCGAGGTGTCTCTGTCTCGCATACGCGCCGTGCGTATGCTGAGTTCTCTCTCTACGTACGCGCTCTAGTCATGTCTCGCTCTCGCTTACGCGTCGTGCGTAAGTCGCGCTCTCTCCCTCTAAGTACTCGCTAGAGAAGTCGTTGTTCGTCTCTCGCCGAGGTGAGAGGTGTAAGTTCGCGTACGCGCTATAGGGAGTTCCGTGTCGACCCGGCTCCCTATAGATGAAATAAATTCGCGTTTTCTCGATCGTTCTCGTAAAACAAATTAGTTCTCGAAAAATAAAAATTGATCTGTCGGTGCCGATGGTTAACAATTAAGCTCTCGCGATGGTTATTGTGATTTGTTTTGCTGATGATTTCGTACTCAGGAGTTTTCGTGAGTGAGTTCGCCGAATTCTTGTTCTCGTTTTCCGATCGAGGCTCAGTCTCTCGCGAAAAATTAACGACGTTTTGGTGCCATCTCGGAGTGACGTACCCCGACCCTCTCTACCATAATCGACAACCTGAGCGGCCGAGCGTTTCCGGTTTGTCGATCTCGCTGGCGCATCCAGGTGGACCGGATTGTCACCTCCGGCGAAACAAAAGTGACCCGATCCACGCAGGTAAGTCGTGAGCATGGAGGGGCCGGGTCGTTCCCTCCCGACCCCCAGGTTGTGCCGGTTGTCGATACCGGCGAAATAAAAATCGACTGGCGCCCTGCCGGCAAAATTGCGGATGCGGTAGCGAGAGAGAGAGACGACCGAAGGTGACGATGGCGGAAGGATTCCGGCAATTCGTCACAAATGGCGCCCAACGTGGGGCCCGACCGAGATGGCCAGTCTCGAAAGAAAAATTACGATTTTTCTGGCTATCGGCAAGCCCTGAGAAAATATTAATTTCTCGGGGAATGAAGGGTTCTCGTATCTCGCTCGGAGTGTCGGGTAGACACGGAGAGCGTTATAGAGGAATATCGAATGTTCTCGATGTGCGAAAAACCTATTGTCCGATTTCGGCCGTTCTTAGAATCGCGCTCGAAATTTGGACAAACAAGTTTTTCTATCTTCCCCTTCCAGGGTTCCACACCGCTCTCGTTACCCGAAATTGGAGAAATTAGCTTTAGTCTAATTTGAATTCTCCGATCGACCGGCCAGTATACGTTCGCGAACGAGAAAACCCCGTGCTATTAACACCCCGCTACCGAGATTTGTCATTTGTGCGTTCTTGCGTGGAGTGAAGTGCAGTGATTGACTAAAGTGACGCTTATTAGCCGTGATATCGACCAACAAAACGTAGCTCCCGATACGACCGGAAAGCCGCAGCAACCGAGTGAGTACCCGTGCGTTACCGCGTGAGATTTACTCACAATTTTATATGAACCGAAGTTGATTTCTGATCTCAGCATTGGTTAAATTCTGTTGCGTTCCCTGATCGCCCGTCGAGTTACCTCGATTATCAAATTACCTCTACGAGCCGCTCCCGAAGAGGAGGAGGGGAGTAATTAATTCTCCTCATTACTCCGCCGCTACCGAAATTCCATTCGATTTGGAATAATTTTAAGATCTCGAGATTTTGATCTTGGAAAACAAAAAAAAAGTAAGGTTTCGATAATTTTTATTTTTTTTTATTATTTATTTTGCATTTTGAAGTTACCCTCAGTCACTCTATATATCCTGAGCTTTACTGGTTTAATTCGCTTGAATATATTTTTTTTTTCTTAAAAAAAAAAAAAAAAAAAAAAAAAAAAAAAAATTTTGTTGTACGAGTTGGGCCATTCACATTTATTAATTTTTTTTTCTCGATGATTTGGATACTGCACCGTTCTTGTTTGAAGGGTTGAAAATTGAAAAAAAAAAAAAAAAAAAAAAAAAAAAAAAAAAAAAAATTTATTTGAAGAGGGGAAAGTCACGCAGCGAATCGCGCGGGCTGAACTAAATTATGGTAAAGGTTTGATTTCTTCGATACTTTAAGGTTGTGGATTTTGATATTTCAAAAAAAAAAAAAAAAAAAAAAAAAAAAAAAAAAATATTTTTGAAGAGAGGAAAGTCACGCAGCGAATCGCGCGGGCTGAACTAAATTATGGTAAAGGTTTGATTTCTTCGATACTTTAAGGTTGTGGATTTTGATATTTCAAAAAAAAAAAAAAAAAAAAAAAAAAAAAAAAAATTGTTCCCGATCGCGACTACCGTACACAATACCGAGATGGCGCAGGCAGAGGACGCGACGGGCCGCCGATCCCCAGCCACGGAGTATCCGGACGACTCCGACGCGTCTGCCAAGGGTGCCAAACCCAAAGGTCCCGACTCCCTCCGCCAAGAGGGAGCGCGCTACCGACGTCGGGCCCTGGGACCCACCCCGGGCCCCTTAGACAATTTCGAACTGCCGCGGTTGCATCCGCAAGCGGTAGAGGACGCTCCCGAGGCAAACCCGCGGTCTCGCAGCCCGCCTTTCGGCCGGCCGAGTTACGCAGGTGCGTCTACCCGACGCCGGCTAAGCATCAGACGGGAGGATCTCTCCATGTCTGAAAGCGACCGGATCCCGCAGAGACACCGGCGAACGTTGTCTCCCCATCGCGCCCTCCAGGAGGTGAGGCGATGGGACCTCTCGTTCTCGGGGCGACGGAATGAGGATGTGGAGGACTTCCTTTCCGTCGTCGAGGAAGGTCGCTCCCTGATTCCTATCCGGGACGAGGACCTACTTAAGACTCTGGCGTTCTGCCTGAGTGGTCTCGCGCGCACGTGGTACCGGCAGGCCCGAATCACGTTCGCGAACTGGGAAGCGGCGAAAGCCGCGTTCCGAGAACGCTTCTCCGATCCCGACTATCAGATCGCACTACGCGAAGAGATAGCTCGCCGGACTCAAGGAGAAGCGGAGTCCGCTCTCGATTTCATAAGTTGTATGGGTGGGTTATTCGCACGGCTGGACCCTCCGTGGACGGAGCGGGAATGCGTGCGGTATGCCCACCGCAACATGCTCCCGTCGTACCGTCTTGTGATCCCCTTGGGTGAGCACATGGCGATGCGAGAATTACAGCGTGCGGCAGCTCGTCAGGAGCAAATCCTGAGGAGCGCCAACACCCGACGCCCACCTCCGCGGCCAGAGGCATCCCTCTGCCCGGGGTACGCGTACCGGGAGCCGCGACTACCGCCCCGCTACCCGAGACGGCAAGAACTTCGAGCCCTCCAGGCCGAAGACGACGCCGATCCCGAACCTGACCTCGACGAAGAAGTCGAGGCGGTACTTCCGGAGATGTTGGAGGCGTTAATGCCTCCAAAAACTCGAAGCGCCCAGAGACCGAACAATCGGTCGCGAGGGCCGCCAGCTCCCGTACCAGCTCGTAATCGAGCGCCGTTACCGACCAAGGGAAGCGACCCGCCACGGCCCACCAAGGCAGTCGCAACTCCCCTCCCGAAATCGGACCTTGCTCCACCCACGCGTTCCGCACCGCAGTGCTGGAACTGTGATGGGCAAGACCACCGGTACCGAGACTGCCAGGCACCTCGCCGGTTGTTTTGCTACCGATGTGGTTTGTCCGGTGTCACGACTCCTCGGTGCACCTTCTGCAACCGGGGAAACGCGGACTGAGGCGCCCTCACCGGGTCATAACGCCTTGTCCGAATAACGGACCCGGACGAAAGCCCTTCCCGATCCGCTCTCGCCTACCGAAGCCCTGCCAAAATGCTACCGAACGAAAATTACCGCAGGAGCTAATCTCGAGCCAAGCATCAGACTCGGATCCGGCGTTGTTGGCTGATCAGCCACCGCTGGACGAGGTACTGATCAACGCAGCTACTCGCGCTGGCCTTATCGCCTTCCGGGTTGAGGTGATGATACACGCCACCCCGGTCAGAGATCTCGTTGACTCTGGGGCGACACGAACATTCGCCGGGCACGCTCTGATAGGGCGGCTCGGGAAGCTCGGAGTCGCCACCAAGGAGGTCGCACCGCGATCGGTCCTGGTGGCTAACAGCCAGGTCGAAACCGTGCGCACGGCCTCCGAGATACCGGCCATCCTAAATGGACGATCTACGCCTGCTCTCGCTTACCACCTGGAGTCTCTTTCTGAGGATCTGATTCTCGGATTGGATTTCCTACGCTCCGCGAGAATGGTTGTTGATTTCTTCGGGGAGTCGTGGTACTTCCGCGATGAACCGGAGACCCACTATTCGTTTGTTCCCGAGGAGAGTGCACCCCGCTTGGCAATGTGCCACGGGCTACGAACTCCAACTTCCGACGAGGCTACTCGCTTGAGCGAGTTCCTCGATGCTCACGTACCCTCGGTCGACGCCGAATCGGCGGTGACCTCCCTCGTCTCACACGAGATAGAGATAGGAGACAGTCCGCCGATCAAGCAACGACCGTATCCCGTAACGCCGATTATTCGCGACATCATGTGGACCGAGGTCGACAAGATGCTCGCGACGGACGTTATCGAGCCGTCTAAGAGCGACTGGGCGAGCCCAGTCGTCATGGTCAAGAAACCAAACGGCAAATACCGATTCTGCATAGATTACCGCAAAGTTAACGCCGTCACGAAGAAGGATGCTTACCCCATCCCGAACATGACGGGCATACTCGATGAGTTGAGACAGGCTAACTACATCTCAACTCTCGATTTGAGCCAAGCCTATTGGCAGGTCCCGATGGCACCCGCCTCACGGGAAGTCACGGCTTTCGTAGTGCCAGGACGGGGCCTCTTCCAATTCAAGAGGATGCCCTACGGCCTCACAAACGCTCCCGCAACATTCCAACGGATGTTGGATCGCCTTATCGGCGCGGAGATGTACCCTCACGTCTTCGTGTATCTCGATGATATCATTATCATCTCTCGAACCTTTGACGAACACCTGACGTGGCTTCGGAAGGTGCTCGAGAAGATCTCTAAGGCTGGCTTGGCAATTAACCGAGAGAAAAGCGAATTCTGCCGCTCGCAAGTCCGCTATCTCGGGTTCCTCGTCAACAGCCAAGGTCTCGAAGTCGACCCAGAAAAGACGGCTCCCGTATTAAATTTTCCAGCGCCGAAGAATATTCGGCAGTTACGTCGCTTCTTAGGCATGGCGTCGTGGTATCGCCGGTTCATCCCCGAGTTTGCAACCGTCGCTGAACCACTGACCCGGCTCACGAAGAAAAGTACCGCTTGGAGTTGGGAGGCGGCCCAGCAAGAAGCCCTCGATGTGCTGAAGCTGCGGTTGACGAGTGCACCGACGCTCGCCTGCCCCGACTTCTCGTTACCGTTTACCCTCCAGACCGACGCTAGTGGTGTTGGCCTCGGAGCGGTGTTAACGCAAGTTATCGATGGTCACGAAAGAGTTATCGCTTACGCGAGCCGCGCCCTATCGGAGCCCGAGAGGAAATACTCGGTGACTGAGCAGGAGTGCCTCGCCGTGCTATGGTCCATCCGAAAGTTTCGCTGTTACCTGGAAGGGTACGCGTTCACGGTGGTTACCGATCACAGTAGCCTCCGGTGGCTCCATAACCTGAAGAATCCCACCGGCCGACTCGCGCGGTGGGCTCTCGAGTTAATGGAGTACGACTTCGTGATCGTTCACCGGAAAGGAGCGCTACATCACGTTCCCGACGCGCTTTCGCGAATCCCGGAGGGACACCCGGAGGCGGTAACCTGCCTTCGTGAAACCCAAGATGCCTGGTATCGCCGCAAGGTCCGCGACGTTACCCACGCTCCCGACCGATTTCCCGACTGGAAGGTCGTCGAGGAAAAATTATACTTCCACCGACCTTCCGGCCTCGCAGAAGCCGAAATGGAGGATCTCGATGCGTGGAAGCTGGTGCTTCCTCGCGAATCCCGCCCAGTCGCCCTCCAGGAGTGCCACGCGCTTCCCCAAGCCGGCCACCTGGGGGTAGAAAAGACGTACCGACGCCTGGCGAATACGTACTACTGGCCGAACCTATTCAAGGACGTAGTCACGTATGTACGCCAGTGCGATACCTGTCAGCGCTGCAAGGTGGAACAGCGAGCTCCCGCCGGCCTCATGGGCCACCGGGTTATCGAGGAACCATGGATGATGGTAGCCACCGACATCATGGGCCCTGTTACACCGAGCTCGTCCGGCCATGCGTACGTACTCGTGGCTCAGGACCTCTACACAAAGTGGATTGAGGTCCAGCCGCTGAGGAAGGCGAACGGCAAGACAATCGCTAAGGCTCTCGACGAACTGGTGGTTACCCGATGGGGCGCACCCCGGGTACTCCACACGGATAACGGCACGGAGTTCGTCAATCGCGATATCCGGCAATTTACAGAGCGCGTGGGGATGAGGCATAGCACCACCCCGCCATACTATCCTCAAGCCAACCCTACCGAACGGGTCAATCGCGTGGTCAAAACCATGATCCGCGCCTTCCTCGGTCACAACCACCGGGAATGGGACCTGCATCTCCACGAATTCCGGTTCGCCTATAACACGGCGTACCATAGCTTTCTCCAGGCGACGCCGGCCTTCGCGAACTTTGGTCGCGAACCGCCGGCCGCGCCCTCCTTCCGGCGAAAGGCCGAAGGCGATCTCGAAATCACTCCACGGCCAGTGGAGGATTGGATACAGAGGATGGCCCGCCTCGACACACTGAGGAAGGCCTTCGCCCACGCTCTCGACGAAGCTTACCGTCGGCAGGCCGGGCAGTATAACCGCCACCACCGAGATCAGAAATTCACGGTTGGGGAACTGGTACTGCGCCGGACGCACCGGCTGTCGTCCGCTGCGAAACATCTCACGGCGGCCCTATTACCCCCATTTGAGGGGCCATACGTGATCGTTAAGCAGCTATCCCGGGTAGTTTTTGAGCTCTCCGATCTCGACGGGCGATCAGTAGGAAAGGCTCCGGTCAAGGACCTGAAGCCCTATGAAATCCCCTGATACCGTATTAATTATGTTCTCTGTTGCAGGAAGAAATGGACACGGAAGAGGTGGTCACCCTGTCAGACGGGGAGGGAGGCGGCTGGTTCGACGACATGCTTCGGGCCACCGCCGCCCTCCCGTCACCCAGCGTGAAAGGAGAGCTCCTCCAGGCCTGCGCGGCGACCTTGGCGGAGGCCGAGCCGGGGGACTCCGAATCGATGGAGGAGCTGGTGCGGGTGGTCCGTGAGCTCGCTCACGACACCCTGGAGCCGGACTCCCCCGCACCGGCCGCCATGGATGTCGGTTCGGAGCCTTCGGAGAGGTCGAGCCGCCGTCGGAGGCGCCGCCGCTCCCGGAGGTCCAGGAGGAGGGGTGAAGCCACCCCAGCGATGGCACCGCTACCACCGGCGGCCACCAGCGCCGGGCTACCGACGCCGACGCCGCCTACACCGGCGCCGGCCCCGACCACGGCCGCACTACCCCCGCCACCCCGGCGCATATTAGAGCGGGCCTGCTACAGCTGTCGGCAGTTGGGGCACTGCTATTCGCAGTGTCCCAGCGGCCCACCTACCGCGGTATTCTGCCGCCGGTGCGGGCGGAGGGGCAAAACCCTCCGCACGTGTCCGGCGTGCAGCGCCCATTGGCGGGAGATAGGCCCGTACGTACCCGTCGCGGGGCGAAACGTCCCGCGAGAGGAGCTGCGGGCCCTTCGGGTCCCGCGGGCGGGCCGCCGATCCCGACTACAGGGGGTTAACCCCGGGTTGGGACGGACGGCTGCCGCGGACATCCGGACGCCCAGCTCCCGGTCACCGGTCCCGTCGCTACGGGACCAGAAGCCGCCGGTCCACCCTTAAGCGGACCAGCGGAACTACCGCCCCAGCGGGTGTGGTGAGTGGCTCTTACAGCCTCCCATAACCCGCGGATCCCGAACCATTGGCCCAAGCCACAGCTCTCGTTCAAAGGTAAGAATACCTAGCTCGCGTAATGCCGGGCCCAACGGCCCGCGATCCCGTCAACTCGTGTCGGCCTCAAGCCGCAGCTCCCGAAAATACGGCAGAAATGCCGAGCTCTCGCAAAATCGGGCCTACCGGCCCGTGGTCTCGCGATTCTCCCAGGGCAAGCCCTGGTAGAGGTCGGATACCGCGTATAAAAGATAACGACCCCGTTCTCTTGCCTACGGGCGTGAATTAGGTCCTCGAGGACGGGTGGATCCGCCTTTAGCAGCGCACCCACGGATCACGATCGCCGCCTAACCAGGACCAAAGGGGAGAAGTATGGTCGAGCATCGGTAAGTCCCACTCTCCCCGAAGGGCTCTCGATATTTATGTTGTGTTGTACGAGTGAAACTGTATTTCAGGAATTCGTATAGATCTCGCCCCCATAGGTCCCGCTTAATTCGCCTACCCGAAACCCACCCTAAGGGGTGGGGAGTTGTGACGTGATTTTCCCGACGTAGGGAAAAGTCACGGTCCCAAGGCTGTTATCTGGTTTGCCCTCGCCGCGCAACCCAACGATCGTCACGCGCTACCGATTCTTTGATTTGCTTTTTTTGTACTGCCGTTTACGAATAAATTTTATTAGCTGACAGTGTTGTCTAAGGGATGTTTTGGGGAGGAAACGGCACGGCGTTCGATCCTGACGAGGAGAAGAGTGCTCGAAGTAATGAGTAACCCGTCAGGAAAGAACGGCCGGCGAGTACGTACGAGGAATTGATGCAGGTCCGGCTGCAATACCGGCGCCCCGCCGTTAGGTGCATCGTGCATGAGGGGAAGCGGAGTTTTTTTGGATTGCGGACGAGAGCGGGAACCTCTCGTGCCGCCGACGTAGGTGCTCCCCTATGCGCGATGACCATGGGGATACGATTCTCGGCGTACTCGCAAGATCTCGAGTAACGTCGATAATTACGATTTCGTTGAGGTAAGTATGGTGTCGAGCGAGAGGGCAGTAGCTCTCGGTGATCGATTTCGCATTTCGACTGATCGAAATATGATTGGTCGAAAATCAGGAGTCACCGTGTCGCGCTCGAGACCAGAGGTGTCTCGCGAAGCATCGTAGAGAGAGCGAGGTGTCTCTGTCTCGCATACGCGCCGTGCGTATGCTGAGTTCTCTCTCTACGTACGCGCTCTAGTCATGTCTCGCTCTCGCTTACGCGTCGTGCGTAAGTCGCGCTCTCTCCCTCTAAGTACTCGCTAGAGAAGTCGTTGTTCGTCTCTCGCCGAGGTGAGAGGTGTAAGTTCGCGTACGCGCTATAGGGAGTTCCGTGTCGACCCGGCTCCCTATAGATGAAATAAATTCGCGTTTTCTCGATCGTTCTCGTAAAACAAATTAGTTCTCGAAAAATAAAAATTGATCTGTCGGTGCCGATGGTTAACAATTAAGCTCTCGCGATGGTTATTGTGATTTGTTTTGCTGATGATTTCGTACTCAGGAGTTTTCGTGAGTGAGTTCGCCGAATTCTTGTTCTCGTTTTCCGATCGAGGCTCAGTCTCTCGCGAAAAATTAACGACGTTTTGGTGCCATCTCGGAGTGACGTACCCCGACCCTCTCTACCATAATCGACAACCTGAGCGGCCGAGCGTTTCCGGTTTGTCGATCTCGCTGGCGCATCCAGGTGGACCGGATTGTCACCTCCGGCGAAACAAAAGTGACCCGATCCACGCAGGTAAGTCGTGAGCATGGAGGGGCCGGGTCGTTCCCTCCCGACCCCCAGGTTGTGCCGGTTATCGATACCGGCGAAATAAAAATCGACTGGCGCCCTGCCGGCAAAATTGCGGATGCGGTAGCGAGAGAGAGAGACGACCGAAGGTGACGATGGCGGAAGGATTCCGGCAATTCGTCACAATATATATATGTATGTAAAAATGCTGAATCGTAAGTACGTGATGAGTCCAGGTGTATGTATGTAAATATATATGTATGTATGTAAGTATATATATATATATATATATATATATATATATTGTGACGCCAAGCGTCACAGCCGCCCCTGCAGCCGGCTCGTGCAAGTCGCCGTCCCACGCCTGTAACAGGAAAACAAGATAAGTATAAAAGTTATGAAATATATAGAATAAAACCTGTGCAAACACTCACCTGCGCGAAGTCAGTCCCAGCGACTGACCCCGCCAGACCATCATCATCACCATCATCCTCATCACCACCGTCACCGTCGTCTGGCCCTGGAACAAAGCAAAAAGGAAGAATTACATCGAGGAAGGAACGAGACATAATGAAAATTCACTCACCTGGACCGGCCCGAAGACCATCTTCCTTCGGCGAGCTCGTCCCGGTTGCCACTCACCACCTCCGAAGGAAATCAACCCCGAAAACACGCACTCACGCACGAAAACTCACCACCTGTCAGATTAGCGCACCCGTCCGTCCCCGCACCCCGGCCATCCATCGGCCGTGCGTCGACAGAGTGACGAAGGTGGCAGCAGCGTACGGCGATTATCCTATCCTCCCTATTACCTACAATTATAAATTCCCGTCCGCAATAAACCCTACTTACCGACCGACCTAATTACCTCCTTTTCCCCAATAGATCCCGCTCGCGACAGTCCTATATCAATCACCCGTCTGACCCATCTACATCGATCCGTATCGCTGCTGCCGCGATGATCGATGCCGGCCGGTAGCCAATGAGCTCGCGAGAAAATTTCGCGAGCTTCCGGCCGGCCATGCGGCCGTCACTTTGTGACGAGCCGGCGATCCGTAATGAGCGAAGAGAGAGTATAGAGTAGAGAGAATATAGAGTGTAGAGTGAGGCGAGATTCGAGTGTGTGAGGGAGCGAAGGAGAGTGTGAGAAAGAAACTATAAGACGACTTGGAAAGCGAAAAAGGATAACGAGTACGAGAAAACGGAAATTGATATCGGGAATTACAAGGACGGCCAGGCTGACGAAAAAGGATTTGAGAGGGAAAGGAAAAGAAACGAGAAAGGAAAGGCAACAAGCATCAGCAACGACGGTGAGTGTTTGCACGGGTCACCCCCCCGAAATACAGCCGGCTCATTATTTTCGAGAGATCCGCGAGTATCGAAATTGATTATTTTAATTCCTCCCATTATCCGCGTGTATTAAAATTCCGAAAATCGTACGTATTATTCTCGTTACTCTCCTCTGTAGTTGCCGTGTGGGACGGCAGTTAGATTTAAGACGTAGAAATAGTACTTTGCAAAAATTCGAGCAACGGTCATTCCCTCCCGCCTGACCTCCCCTCCCCGCCAACCTATCCGAGCACGCAGCACAGACAAGTTTCGATCGCGCCGGCCGCGCGATCGTCCTTGCTGTCACCTCAGCCGCACCGTCCAAAACAATTCCCCTATCTCCTCGCACACCCCTCCCCCGGCGACAGACCGTGTAGCGTAACATAGAGTGTGAAATATCATCGAACGAATAAGACTGAGTATAAAATTAACGTCAGTGGTAATAATTAAGAGGCCGTTGAGTCGGCGAACCCTCCCTGAGAATACCCCCCCCCCTTTCCCTACACGCTAGCCATCCATCCCTTCCAGCAATACGTTGTGTATTAGCTATTGTAAATTTCCTTGGTTATTAATGTTGTTTGCCATGAATTTTTGTTAATTTTTGTTTATCGTAAAAATTAACTGGCGCCCAAAAGTTTCGAGTTTTTTTTTTTGTATAAATAATTATCCCGGAGATCGTCCGCCGCAAAAGTATTGCGAAAATAAAGTTTATTTATGCTATAATTATTCTATTTTTTTTTAATTCGTTAACCCCAAATTTCCCCTACCCCCCTCCCAACGGCGTGACAAATTGGCGCCCAACGTGGGGCCCGAAAATTAACCCTTCCCCTTCCGAAAATTTACCCCCACCACCAAGCGCAGCGGAAGTATAGGCAGCCATCGTATTTCAAGAACCCTCTTACAACTTGAAATTGTTTGTTTTTTTTTCAGCTAAAAAAAGAAAAAAAAGGAAAAAAAATTTCCTCTATTAATTTTTTTTCCTTTGAAATTTTTAGTTTGTTTTTTTTTGATTCGGGAAACTTCTAATTTGGATATTGTAAGATGCTGAAGATTTAGAACCTAGAGATTTGGGGTTTCGTTCTTTTTATATTGGAAATTCTTATTTTTATTTTTTTTTTTTAGAATTGCTACTGTGACTTTAAAGGGCGATTTGTTCTTTTTTTAATTTTTGAATTTTTCGGTCGTTGTTTCTTTTGATTTTGAATTCGGTTTTTTTTTATATTGTGGAAATCGAGATCTCAATTTTTTTTTTTGTGTGTGCAAATTTCCCCTTTTGGCAGTTTTTTTTTTTTTTTTTTTTTTTTTGATTTGGAGATTTTGAAATCTATTTTTTTTTAGAGATTTCTTTTATTTTCCTTTTCACTTTGAAGATTCTGGATTGGGTCTTTTTGAGAGATGGGAGATTTTTGAGTTGGACTTGTCAGATTTTTTTTTTTTGGAACTCAGAGAGTTTGAAAGTTCCTGAATTTGATTTTGAGATTTTGTTTTTTTTTTATTGTTGCAATATTGGAGTTCTTTAATTTTGATTTTGAGTTGTGAGTTTTGGAGATCGGAGACTTTGAAAATTTGGTGCTTCTGTAGATTTTGAAAACTTTTTGAGTCGATTCCCCCTACCGTTTTGATTTTGATTTTTTTTTTTGAGAATTGTTACCCAAGATACGAATTTTTGTTTGCCATTGGAATTACAGCCTACTGGAAGAATAATTAATTGCTTCTTGCAGGAGGACACCGGTAAAAAAATCCATTTCTTTATCTTGTATTGTGTATTTATTTACCCTCCCCTCTGTGCATGCCAAATATTATTATTTTGTAAAATATATCTGAACCGCGCCGAACTTCCGCCCTGCTGCTCCGCCCCCAATATAAAGTTTTTTTTTTATATAATAGCGCCCACCACTGGCTATTCGTTTTTAGATATTTCGCTCAATACCATCGACATTATCTACGCCCGATATTTTTTTTTTGCGATTGAGTATTAGTTGCGTCGTCCCACACGTAGGGTTGCGTTGCTCCTCGCTCATAGCATTAGGATATCGAAGTAATATTAAGTACATTTGTTTCCATCATCGCATTTTGAATACTGTGTACCACCGACCCTACCATGATGGAACGCACCCACAATACCCTCCCCACCACCGCCGTGACGGTCACCACCACGACCGTCACCGCACCAATCGCACATACCGCCCAAACCCCCCCACTATCTCCCCTTACCTTCCAACCCCCCCTCAACCCTCTAGATCCCCTCTCTGAGATCCGGGATCGGATCTACGGCGTTGAGGAAGTCCGCGACCTGATCCGGATGTGTATCGTCGCCCGGATCAGCTCTCGCGGCAATTTAAACAGTATCCGTGATCGGTTAATCCGACACGAGACCCGCCGGTTGCACCCCTCCTCCCCCGTCCTATGGGACCCTGCGGATGAGGAATCCGGCCTATTCCCTCCTTTCTCCCTCGACATTCAGACCGCGCATATCCCGTCCCATCACCCCTCCGCCCCACCGCAATTTCCCCAAAGAACTTTGCCCGAAGCAGGCAGTTCACAATTCACCGCCCCCCCACTCCACTCAATTTCCCGGTCGGAACGACCATTATACCCCGACCCAGAACCCCAAAGACCCCAACCCTCCCCTCGCTCCTCCCCCTATCATCATAACCTCCTCGCAGCCGTCGAGGAGGACGGACCCCAACGACCCATTTCCCCCTCTTACTCTCCCCGGCGAACCACGCCGGCGGTAACATTCGCCCGATCCCCTCCCTCTCGTTTCCCACCATATCAACCCCCCCCGGCGACCAGCCAAACCCCCTTCCCCCAACCGGAACCGGTAGAACCGGCATCCGATAACCCCTGGAACCCTTCCTACCCCTACTCCTCCCAATACGCGCCCGTACTGCATAGTACGTGGAACGCACCCCCTCCCCCTCCCCCTAGGACCGCATACCGACCCCCCGAGTCCCAGGCCTTCACCCCCTCGGGCTTCCACGAATCCCAAGGATCGCGGGACGCCCGGAGGGGGGAGGACTGGAGGAGAAATGGCCCGAAGTTTTCGGGAAAGCGTGGAGAGGACGGCGAGGAGTTCCTTCGCCGCCTCCACGAGTACTGTCGGTCTCGCGACTACAATGAGACCGACCTACTCCGTTGCCTGCCCGAAGCCCTCACAGGCGATGCACTCCGGTGGCATCGCCTGGAGGAAGAGAACTGAAACACGTATGTCGGATTCCTCTCCCATTTCCGCGACCGATTCGGGGTGGAATCCAGCCAGGAGAGGATCCGACACGAAATAAGCCTGAGGACTCAGGGTCCGGACGAACCTTGCGGGGAATACCTCGACAAGATCCGGACCCTGATCAAACGCCTCAACCCCCTCCCCCCCCTGGACCAACAAATTGATATATGCTACGCTAATCTGCACCCGGATTATAGCGAGTATATTCCCCGGGACGGCATCGCGACCTTCAGCGAGCTGCTGCTGGCCTGCCGTCAACGGGAGGTAATCCGGGAGCGCAGAAAAGCTTACCGACCCCCTCCCACTTCCTTCCCCACCTGCGATCCCTACGTCGCCTACCGGCCAACGGCCAAGCCTGAGGTACGGAGGACGGCGGCAGTGGAAGCAGAGCCAACCCCACCTCCACTCCCCCAATCACTCCCCAAACCAGCACCCCGACCTCGCCAACAAAACCCCAAAACCCCTTCCCCCGTTCCTAGCTACCGCGACGTGGCCGCGACAGCACCCCCTCCCCCACCTCGAGCGAACAACTACCCCGCACTACCACGTTCACTCCCCCAACAGCCCAAAACCATTCCTCGGCTAGCTGATGTAGCGCCGAAACACCCTCCCCCGAACTTTCCAGTCAACAACCCCTCCTACCCCCCCGGTCCTTGTTTCAACTGTGGCCAGATAGGCCACAGGTATAGAGATTGCACCCACCCCCTCGGGTATTTTTGCCGGCTGTGCGGGCAACGAGGCACGGACACCCGATCCTGCCCCGGCTGCCTGTGGAAGCGGTCGGGAAACTACCCCGGGGGGAGGCAGTAAATTCCCCGCCTCCCCTGTCCAATCTCACCCCCACTCCACAGTTAAATACCCTTCAACCATCCCAACCAAGTACCTCTGGAGTCAAAACCACCCCTAACCCCGTACCCCGCCCCAAACAACCCATACCTCCCCCAAACTCCCTCCCCATACGGACGACGAAGCGTCCGACCCCAACCTCCTCAAACCCCGGCCCAACACCCAAACAGTCCCGCAAAACCCGCGAAACCACCCCTCCCCTCCAAATGGTCGACGGAGACCAACGTCATTTTCTATGGGTCCTCCTGGGAGAATATAAATTCCCAGGATTGGTGGACCCAGGCTCCTGTCGATCATACCTAAGCCCCGGATTGGCCAGCAAACTCGACCTCCCCCTTACCCCCCTCGACGAAGGTGTCAAGGTCGCCAACGGTAACGTGATGAACGTTGACGGCGCCTTGCACCTTCAATTGGAAATTGGCGGAGAGCATGGCCCGATATTGATGCGTGTGGCAGCCATTAACTGTCCCTGCATACTCGGGCTCGACTTTCTCCGACAATTTGGACTGATACTAAACTACCGAGACGAAACCTGGCAGACGAGACACAGTACACCCCGGACATTTTTAACAACGGACGTCACAATATTAGCACGAAGCCTACGAGACTGTGCCGGTCTCGTAGTGCCAACGGACCAATCCCGACAACGACTCGCCACGATACTGGACAAATATATAATCCCCAATCCCTCTCCCGAATTACGTATGACCCACATCACAGAACACGACATTGACGTAGAAGGACACCCTCCCATTAGACAGAGAGCCCGAGTAATCTCTCCACACCTCTTGAAGATCGCCCAGGAGGAGGTCGACAAGATGTGGAGAGAAGGAGTAATCGAGAGATCCCGAAGTGCCTGGCTCAGTAACCCCGTAATAGTCCCCAAGCCGGGTGGTAAACACCGGTTTTGCGTGGACTATCGGGATGTGAACAAGGTGACCAAAAAAGACGCCTACCCCCTCCCGAACATGGATCGGATACTGGCCGGCCTGAGACAGGCCCGGTACATATCCAAACTTGACCTGAGCCAGGCATACTTCCAAATCCCCGTCCATCCTGACAGCCGGCCCATAACTGCATTCGCAGTTCCTGGGCGCGGCTTGTTCCAGTTCAAACGTATGCCCTTCGGATTGACCAACGCCCCTGCCACCTTCCAACGCCTCATGGACACACTGATCGACCCCGAATGGGAGCCACATGTATTCGCGTACCTCGACGACGTTATTATTGCCACAGACACTGAAGACGACCACTATGACTACCTGACCAGAGTACTGACCGCTTTTAAAGACGCCGGACTAGAGATCAACAGAGACAAGAGTGAATTTTTTTGCCAGGAAGTAAAGTATTTAGGATATGTAATTGGACCGGACGGACTGAAGACGGACCCGGACAAAATATCCCCCATTCTCGAGTACCCGCCACCCAAGACCGTTAAGCAATTACGCCGGTTCCTGGGAATGGTCGGGTGGTACGCTCGGTTCATGGGTGATATCTCCAAAGATAAAACACCCTTGACCGAGCTGTTGCACAAGGACGTCCCCTGGAACTGGGGACCGACACAAGACTCCGCCTTCCGATCCCTCCGCGAAGCCCTCACGCGAACTCCCGTCCTTGCCCGCCCCGACTTTACCCTCCCCTTCACCATCCATACGGACGCAAGCGACCTCGCGGTGGGCGCCGTCCTGACCCAGGAGGTGAAGGGAGAGGAACACCCTATCCTTTTCGCCAGTCGAGTCCTCACCCGCGCCGAGCAGAAGTACACCGTCACAGAGAAGGAGTGCTTGGCGGTGCTGTGGGCCGTGAAGAAGCTGAGGCCGTACATTGAGGGTACGGCCTTCACGGTCATCACGGACCACAGCAGCCTCCAATGGCTCAAGAATTTAAGAGATCCCTCTGGTCGACTGGCGAGGTGGGCATTGGCCATGCAAGCCTATAACATGACCATTGTCCACCGGAAAGGAGCCCTAAATGTAGTACCCGACGCCCTATCCCGAATGCACGAGTCCCAGATAGCCACCCTGTCAGACATTGGAGATGCGGTGGACGGGTGGTATGAGGAAAAATTGGAAAATGTAAGAGAGTTCCCTAGAAAGTACCCGAGTTGGAAAATCGAGGATGGGAAACTCTTTTACCACCGACCTCATACCATCATCGATCCTACCCTGGCTGACCTGGACGCATGGAAACTAGTCCTTCCCTTAAAATCCCGTCCCGATGCCCTGAGAGAGGCTCACAACCATCCCCAGTCAGGCCATTTAGGCATCGATAAAACTTACCACCGGGTCATCCAGGACTTTTTCTGGCCCGGTGTGTATCAGGACGTCGCGCACTACGTCACCCGGTGCCAGGAGTGCCAACTCCATAAGGTCTCCCAGGGAGCCCCTGGAGGCCTTATGCGAGAACGCACTACCGAAGGCCCCTGGTGCGTAGTCGCGACCGACGTCATGGGTCCCTTCCCTCCCAGTAAAAACCAAAACCGGTACGTTGTCGTTTTCCAAGACCTTTTTACCCGATTCGTAGAGGCGAAAGCCATACGAACTGCCAACGGTCCCAACATCACGTCAGCCCTCGATACCCTCGTCCTTAACCGTTGGGGCTGTCCCCAATACCTCCTAACCGACAACGGCACCGAGTTCATAAATACCCACGTCACCGAATACCTCTCTCAGAATGGCATACACCACACGACCGTCCCTCCCTATCATCCCCAAGCCAACCCGGTGGAGAGAGTGAACAGGACGTTAAAAACAATGATCGCGGCGTACGTTGGGCAAGACCACAGACTCTGGGATCAGCATCTTCCCGAGCTGTGTTTTGCCCTGAACACCGCAGTACAGTCGTCGACCCGCATGACCCCCGCCTTTTTGAATTTCGGTCGAAACCCCCGACCGACCAAAAGTATTAGAGACAATACTCCTGTTCCTCCCACCATTCAACCCGCAGACCCCCAAGTTTGGACCGACAGACTCAAGCGTCTGCCCCTGTTACACGATTGGGTCCGTAAGCAGTTAGAACAGGCGCATAAGCGCCAGGCCCGTCACTACAACCAAGGGAGGAAAGATACGCGGTTCAAGGTAGGTGATCTCGTACTCAGAAGAAACCGCGTTCTTTCGTCCGGCCCTCAAAATTTTGCAGCCAAACTCGCCCCGCGTTTCACCGGTCCCTACGAAATATTAAGCGTTCCATCTCCCGTGATTTATGAACTAAATGACCCCAATTCGCGAAAAAACCCGAGGGTACACGTATCCGATCTTAAGGCGTACCACCCGCCGACGGATACGGGTATCCTCCCCCCCAGTACACCACGATTGGCATAAAACGACCGACACTAACCCGTACGATTACTTTTCAGGAGCACAGGATGAGCGGTAGGAGAGCCGGTCGGTCTACGGGCCACCGGCGCTATGTCCTGCCGACGGGCACCCTCGTAGGAGGATTCCAAGGCTTTGTCGGCACCCCCGCCTTCCAACGGGCGGCACCGGCGCCCACCTATCCCCTAATCCTCTCCATCCCAGAGGGGTATTACGAGGACGACGAGGAGTCGTCCCCCCCTTCGACCTCCCCATCCCCACCCCCTTCCCCAAGCTCCCAACACGACCCCCTTTCCGCCAACCTCCCCGCATTAAGCAACCCCATCCACCTACCCCTGTCCATCCGTCCCCCGTCCCCACGCCCCCGGTCCCCAGGACCATTCTCCCCCGATCCCCCGGCGGCGCACTTCTGCCGGTCCCTCCGATACGCGTACTACGCCGCCACCACCCCCTGCGTCAGCGTAGCAGCCCTCTCGGTGGAAATCGGGAGTGGCTGCTGCCAACCCGACCACCCCCCTTCCCCATCCCCCTCACCACCCCCCCGACCCGCTCCCCAAACACCACCCCCCCGACCCGCTCCCCAAGAACACTCCGCACCTTCTTCCTCCACCCCCCCACATCGTAACAAACCCTCCAAGCGGCAGCGACGCAGTCGTCGCAGGGCCCGCGCTCTGGCGGCAGAAGCCGGAGCCGAGGCCCCAACACCTACCCCCATCCTCCGACCCCCTCGCCCTCCCCACTCCCCCTCCATGGCCCACACCATGCCCTCCCCTCGTCCTACCCCCACCACCAACATCCCGAACCTCATGGCTCTACGCCCTACCCCCCCTAACCCCACTCCTACCACCCGCCAGCCACCCTCCCGCTCCCGCAACCCCATCCCCAGCCTGATGTCCCTCCACATTACCCCCCCGTCCAATACTCCCTCCCCGCCCCCAACTCCCCCTACCCCACCACCTTCCATCCCTGCCCTAATGTCCCTCAAACTCCGCCACCCCGACCTTCCCCGCGCACCGACACCCAAGCGGTGTTGGAGGTGCGGCCGGCTGGGACATCTGTCCGACAGGTGTCCCAACCGGATCGAAAACCGTCCCCACCCCCGCTAAACCCTCCGCCCTTCCATCCCCTCCCCCTACCCACCTCAATCCATCCCCCCGCCTGGCCACAAAACACCCCCATCTCCCCTTAACCCCCAAACCTCACCGCCCTTCCCCCCTTCTCCCCTTTTCTTCTCCCCTTCTTCTCTTCTTTAACCCCTTTCTTTCCCTTCTGATTCCGTCCCCAGTTCGTTTCCGTTTGAGTTTTCTTTCCTCCTTTCCTTTCCCTACATCTGGCTTCGTCCACCATTTTAGTTCGAGTTTTTCCGTTTTTTTTATACACCTGGCACCGCCCACCCTTTTAGTTTGAGTTTTTCTTTTGTACACATGGCTCCGTCCACTATTTTAGTTGATTTTTTTTTTTTTCCTATACCTGGCATCGTCCACTGTTTAGTTTGCGTTTTTCTCTTTCCTTTTTTCCTCGTTAATACCTCTGGCTTCGTCCAAGTTTATTTTGCGTTAACGTTACTACCTTTTCTTTTCTCCTTAGTTTTCACCCTCTTACCCCCTCTTTCTTCCAAACCACCCCCTAAACATTACCCCCCCCCCTCTACACCCCACCACCAACCCACACAAAATTAACCTGCCAGGCCCGGCAGGCCCCAAACAACCCATTTCCCCCCCCACATTCTCCCACACCCTTCAGCCCAAGCCCGTCGGCAGACGTATAAAGACCGGCCAAGCGTCAAACGATAGGCTGGCCTGGGGCCAAACCAAAGAAGTCAGGTACGCGAGCGAGGAGCCACGTACCCTAGTCAGAGCACAGGAGAGGAGCAAGACTGAGCCACCCACAGTACAAAATCTCAATGAGTCGGGAGATACGGGGACGAGCCGTGCAGGCACACACTCGACCCAAAACCTAAGACTGAAACCGTCCAAAAGTATGAGAGAGCGAGTGGAAGGATGAGTGAGATAATTATATTTGCAGGTAGACAGAGTACAAGAAACACGCTCGAGTACACCAAAGGGTGTACTCTCGTTTAAGCGGGGGGGTGTTGTGACGCCAAGCGTCACAGCCGCCCCTGCAGCCGGCTCGTGCAAGTCGCCGTCCCACGCCTGTAACAGGAAAACAAGATAAGTATAAAAGTTATGAAATATATAGAATAAAACCTGTGCAAACACTCACCTGCGCGAAGTCAGTCCCAGCGACTGACCCCGCCAGACCATCATCATCACCATCATCCTCATCACCACCGTCACCGTCGTCTGGCCCTGGAACAAAGCAAAAAGGAAGAATTACATCGAGGAAGGAACGAGACATAATGAAAATTCACTCACCTGGACCGGCCCGAAGACCATCTTCCTTCGGCGAGCTCGTCCCGGTTGCCACTCACCACCTCCGAAGGAAATCAACCCCGAAAACACGCACTCACGCACGAAAACTCACCACCTGTCAGATTAGCGCACCCGTCCGTCCCCGCACCCCGGCCATCCATCGGCCGTGCGTCGACAGAGTGACGAAGGTGGCAGCAGCGTACGGCGATTATCCTATCCTCCCTATTACCTACAATTATAAATTCCCGTCCGCAATAAACCCTACTTACCGACCGACCTAATTACCTCCTTTTCCCCAATAGATCCCGCTCGCGACAGTCCTATATCAATCACCCGTCTGACCCATCTACATCGATCCGTATCGCTGCTGCCGCGATGATCGATGCCGGCCGGTAGCCAATGAGCTCGCGAGAAAATTTCGCGAGCTTCCGGCCGGCCATGCGGCCGTCACTTTGTGACGAGCCGGCGATCCGTAATGAGCGAAGAGAGAGTATAGAGTAGAGAGAATATAGAGTGTAGAGTGAGGCGAGATTCGAGTGTGTGAGGGAGCGAAGGAGAGTGTGAGAAAGAAACTATAAGACGACTTGGAAAGCGAAAAAGGATAACGAGTACGAGAAAACGGAAATTGATATCGGGAATTACAAGGACGGCCAGGCTGACGAAAAAGGATTTGAGAGGGAAAGGAAAAGAAACGAGAAAGGAAAGGCAACAAGCATCAGCAACGACGGTGAGTGTTTGCACGGGTCACCCCCCCGAAATACAGCCGGCTCATTATTTTCGAGAGATCCGCGAGTATCGAAATTGATTATTTTAATTCCTCCCATTATCCGCGTGTATTAAAATTCCGAAAATCGTACGTATTATTCTCGTTACTCTCCTCTGTAGTTGCCGTGTGGGACGGCAGTTAGATTTAAGACGTAGAAATAGTACTTTGCAAAAATTCGAGCAACGGTCATTCCCTCCCGCCTGACCTCCCCTCCCCGCCAACCTATCCGAGCACGCAGCACAGACAAGTTTCGATCGCGCCGGCCGCGCGATCGTCCTTGCTGTCACCTCAGCCGCACCGTCCAAAACAATTCCCCTATCTCCTCGCACACCCCTCCCCCGGCGACAGACCGTGTAGCGTAACATAGAGTGTGAAATATCATCGAACGAATAAGACTGAGTATAAAATTAACGTCAGTGGTAATAATTAAGAGGCCGTTGAGTCGGCGAACCCTCCCTGAGAATACCCCCCCCCCTTTCCCTACACGCTAGCCATCCATCCCTTCCAGCAATACGTTGTGTATTAGCTATTGTAAATTTCCTTTGTTATTAATGTTGTTTGCCATGAATTTTTGTTAATTTTTGTTTATCGTAAAAATTAACTGGCGCCCAAAAGTTTCGAGTTTTTTTTTTTGTATAAATAATTATCCCGGAGATCGTCCGCCGCAAAAGTATTGCGAAAATAAAGTTTATTTATGCTATAATTATTCTATTTTTTTTTAATTCGTTAACCCCAAATTTCCCCTACCCCCCTCCCAACGGCGTGACAATATATATATATATATATATATATATATATATATATATACATATATATATATACTTACATACATACACCTGGACTCATCACGTACTTACGATTCAGCATTTATTCCTCACTGCGGTACATATTCTACGAAAACACTCGTTTCAGTTTTGTGTTGATATAAACAAGATATACCATAGGTACGTGACGGATGCAGGTGTGCATTCCTTGCGACGATGAGACGTATACGTTTGCAAAAATTTCGTGAGAAATCTCATCACGGTCCAGCGGCAAAGGGTGTGGAGGGGGGTAGTGTAACGAGGTGTTGAAAACTCTCATCAGTCAATAGAGCTCAGTTCTTATTCAACATCGCGACGAGTCTCTTTGAAAACCTCTATATTGTCATTATGTATCCATTGTGGGATATAGATACCATTCCGCCTCACTTCGAGTGCGAAATGGTAGAATTTAAAGACTTCGACGACGTGTACATCCGTACGCCTATAATGGCTCGGGTGTACCAGTCCCTCCGCGAGGGTCTCCATAAATATTATGTTATAAACGGTTCAGGCACGCGCTTCACAGTGGATAATATCGCGGAGGATGTGTTTTGTGCGGCGATTGTGGGGCAGTGCGTGTACCGCGGAGCAATCCGTCACACCTCATGGGACGGTTACTGTAACATCGAACTTCTTGACGAGGCTCGCGAAGAATTCGTGGAGCTCGTCAACATTTACCATCTCCATGAGCATTTCGAGTTAGCCCCCATTTTAAACATTACCTGCAGCCTGTATGGTTTAAATCACTTAAACTACAGTCACCATGCAGAAGACTTTTATTTGTATATGGCGGCTCGTGTTGTGTCAGCTAGTGCAGTGTATGACGACGAAATAACCGTCCATTTACATGATGTATACGGTCGGGACGTGGCTTTGGACTGTTTGGAGGGCAATGACGTTTTTGAAATGGAGGTAGAAGAAGAAGAAGAAGATGACGGGTTCCACAGCATGTAGTGTGTGGGCTTGTGTGTGTGTGTGTGTGTGTGTGCGTGTGCGTGTGCGTGTGCGTGTGCGTGTGCGTGTGCGTGTGCGTGTGCGTGTGCGTGTGCGTGTGCGTGTGCGTGTGCGTGTGCGTGTGCGTGTGCGTGTGCGTGTGCGTGTGCGTGTGCGTGTGCGTGTGCGTGTGCGTGTGCGTGTGTGTGTGCGTGTGTGTGTGTGTGTGTGTGTGTGTGTGTGTGTGTGTGTGTGTGTGTGTGTGTGTGTGTGTGTGTGTGTGTGTGTGTGTGTGTGTGTGTGTGTGTGTGTGTGTGTGTGTGTGTGTGTGTGTGTGTGTGTGTGTGTGTGTGTGTGTGTGTGTGTGTGTGTGTGTGTGTGTGTGTGTGTGTGTGTGTGTGTGTGTGTGTGTGTGTGTGTGTGTGTGTGTGTGTGTGTGTGTGTGTGTGTGTGTGTGTGTGTGTGTGTGTGTGTGTGTGTGTGTGTGTGTGTGTGTGTGTGTGTGTGTGTGTGTGTGTGTGTGTGTGTGTGTGTGTGTGTGTGTGTGTGTGTGTGTGTGTGTGTGTGTGTGTGTGTGTGTGTGTGTGTGTGTGTGTGTGTGTGTGTGTGTGTGTGTGTGTGTGTGTGTGTGTGTGTGTGTGTGTGTGTGTGTGTGTGTGTTTTTATGAGGGGGGAAATGCAGTTACGCACCATGTGTCGGACTGGTGGTTCCACCACACCGACTAAAACCCTAACCTCCTTCTATGGCTTTTTTTATCCTGCGGGACCACCATAAGGTATTACTTCGCAGGATAAGCCGTTAGCCGTAGCTCTTCTTCCTACAGTGCCAAGTCACATTAGTTCCTTGTTGCTCTCCTTTCGCGTTCAGCTCGCCGTAGTTCCTTCATGACCACTGCGGCATAGCGACTGATCGCTTCCCATGCTTGTAGCGATGATATCATCTGTTCCACCAGATTGTCTGCTGTCACAGTTACGTTCAACTGTTCCTCGACAATACGGCGAGGTTCACTGAAGCGTGAACACTCGAAGAACGTATGGTAGGCGTCCTCTTCCACTCCTATGCATACAGGGCAGTACGGAGAATCTTCATATTTGAACTTATGGAGATACTTCCGGAAGCAGCCGTGCCCTGAGAGCATCTGTGTGAGATAGTAGTCAAGTTCCCCGTGTGACCGGTTCACCCATTTCCCCACGTTCGGAATCAGCCGATGCGTCCAGCGACCCTTTGTGGAAGTATCCCACATCTCCTGCCAGCGGCCGAGGCTTGTAGTTCTTGCCTCTTTTCTCACTGCTGCTGACCTCTCTCGCTGATATAATCTCCTTCGTTCTTCCGCAAGGATCTCAATAGGCAGCATCCCCGCGATGATGTTAATGGCGTCTTCGGACGCTGTGCGGAAAGCACAGGCAACCCGAAGAGCACTGACTCGGTATGGCGTAGCTACCTTGCTGCGGTACTCCTTTATCTGCAGTGCTTCAGCCCATATGGGTATACCATACGTGAGCATTGAGATAGTTACCGAGCACAGGAGCTGTCTCCTCTTCTGCCTGGGGCCTCCAATGTTGGGCATTAGCCGAGATAGTGTGACTGCCACTACTGAGGATTTGGTGCTTATTTGCTCGACCTGCTTCTTGAAGCTAAGCCTAGCATCCAAGATCACTCCGAGGTAACGGATGGATGGCACCGAGATGATCTCGTTCCGACCACCCATTAGTGTTATTGTCTCCATCTGTTTTCTGCTTGATACGAGGAGAGCTTCCGTCTTATCTTCTGCGATCTGAAGTCCGACATATGACATCCATTTCCCAATCTTGCCAAAAGCTTCCTCCGCTTCATCAATGATTTGCTCCGTGGTTTTGGCTACTACCACCACTGCCACATCGTCAGCGAATGCTACGAGTTGGACTCCGTGTGGCAGTTGAAGTAACAATAAGGCATCGTACATGACGTTCCACAGCTGGGGCCCCAGTACAGAACCTTGGGGAGCTCCTCCCGTCACTTTGTAGGTCTTCGCCCCGTCCATTGTATATTACCTGAGAAACCTATTGCGCAGGTAACTCGCCACCATCCTTCGAAGATACCAGGGGACGCTGATTCGCCGAAGGGCCTCCATGATGCACTTCCATCTCGCCGAGTTGAAGGCATTCTTGATGTCCAGTGTGGCGATCAAGCAGTACTGCTTTGATCCTCTCGCCCATCTTTTTCCCGAAATCGCCTCCTTCGCGATGTCCGTCACTCTACTAATTGCATCAAGCGTTGACCGCGCTCTCCTGAAGCCGTATTGATTTTCCGACAGCAACGGTTCCACGAATTTCTCGATCCTATTGTGGATGATTCGCTCGAGGACCTTACCCGCAGTATCCAGCATGCACAATGGACGGAACGATGATGGGTCGTCCGCAGGCTTCTTTCCTTTGGGTAGTAACACCAAGCGTTGCCACTTCCACTTGTCGGGGAATATTCCTTGTCTAAGATACGTGTTATACATGTCAAGGAACATTTCTGGTGCCGCATTGATGGCCGCCTTCAACGCCGCATTGGGGATCCCATCCATACCCGGAGCTTTATTGTTGCCCACCTTTGATGTCGCAGCGAGCAGCTCCTCTTTCGTGATGAGTGGGAGGTGTTCTCCGTCGTGCTCCACTAAGTCATAGTCCTCTTCCTGTTGTTGCGGAAAGAGAGTTGTGACGATTTTCTGCAACACTTACGGACAGGTAGGCATTGGTATTGACTGACTTTTCAATCTGGTCATTACCACCCGATATGGTCTGCCCCAGGGATCTTTATCAACTTCGCCCAAGAGCTCATCCCAGCTCTTCATCTTGGCACGCTTGATAGCCCTGTTGAACTCCCGCCGTGCTTCCTGGAACCGTACTTCCAATGTGGTGTGATTTGGTCTGTCCCGAGCATGCTGGGCCAGGCGTTGAGCTCGATGGCACTTCTTTCGAAGGCTAGCTATCTTCTCACTCCACCAGTATACCGGGATTCGACGATCTACGTCTCTCTTTCGCGGCATTGTAGCGTCGCATGCTTGGGTCACCCGCTGCATCACTTCCTCGACCTTTGCTTCAGTTTCACCGTCCCTGAGCGGGCGAATATCAAGTGCCTCGCGCAAGAGACCTTCGTCAAAGAGCTTTGCTCTCCAGCCCCTCGGATTCGTCCTAGGCCTCTTGACCTCTCGGTACCGGTCCACCTTCAACACCAACAGTATGGCCTGGTGATCGCTGTGGGTATAAGCATCGTGCACCTCCCATGAGGGCTGCCTTCGCACTAGGCTGTTGCTCACAAAGGTAAGATCCACTATGGATGTGGCCCCTCCTTTGGAGAATGTTGGTTCGGTTCCCGTGTTTAATAGGACTACGTCCAATCGAGCCATGGCCTCCAATAGAGCTTGTCCCTTTCTGTTCGTCCTGATGCTACCCCATTCGACAGCCCAGGCATTGAAGTCTCCAGCGATGACAAGCGGATTTCGACCGCTGGCATCGGTGGTCAGCTCGTCGAGGAAGTCTCCAAACTCTTCGATTGTTAAGCGAGGTGGAGCGTAGCAGCTGTAATAGTGGATACCCTCAATCTTGACTCTCACAAAGTGACTGTCCGCCTGGTCTGTCATATCCTGAAAAGGCAACTGCCCGCAGGACCAAATTGCAGCTCCTCCAGATTTATTGGATACCCAGGACTGAGTAGCCAAAAATCTGTAGGGTTCCGAGAGTATAGCCAGGTCGATCTTCAGTTCCCGCACAGTCTGCTGTAGCAGGTCCTGTGTGGCTGCACAATGCTGTAGGTTGAGTTGCAGCACCCTCATCGTCGTTTGGCCAACACCTGCAGCGCCCGAACATAAGCGGGGCATCGACTGCTGCCCGCTATGTGATTTACGGGTTGCTTCTCGTTGGGAGCAGCGCAAAGTACGCAGCGCGCATCCACTTTACAGGTAGCGACTTTGTGGCCATTCTCGCCGCATTTGATACAGCAATTCGACCTGTCCGCCGCATTCGTGCAGCTTCTGGCCAAGTGCCCGAATTCCCAGCACTTATAGCACTTCGACGGTCTGATAGGCTCCCGCACGCGGCAGTAAGTCCATCCCACGCGTATCTTTCCGAGTTCAAGGAGCTTCGTCGCTGCGGGCATCAACATTCTGACGTTTGCTATCTGCGTTGCCCCGTAAGCGGCCCGCAGTGACTTTACCGATGCCAGGGTCACTCCAGTATTGGTGCCAAGCACTCCCTGAAGCACTTCTACTACCTCCTCCTTTGTCGTAGTTTCGTCCAGGTCTTTGATTTGGATATCAAGCTCCTGGGCCTTACTTCTGACATCGGCTTGTTCCTTGAGGACACTCTTGCATTGCTTCATGAAATTCTGTTGTTTTAGCTGAACCTTCTTTATTAAGGACAAGCAGCAGGTGTCCAGCGTTTGTCCTTCGCACCTTTTGGATCGCCGCCCCTACCTCCTTCAGCGACTCATCTCTTTTGAGACGACTCAGGATTTCCGCGTAGCTGAGGCTACCCTTTTGCTCAATAACCAAAGCATCCGGTAGTATGGGCTTTCTACGTGGCTTACTGCTTTTTGCGTTTGCAGTATCCGAGTCCTCTCCTTTGCTTCGTGGCTTCCTCCGTTTTTTCTTCGCTGATTGCCAGTCATGTGGCGAATGATCAGCTCCATCGCCACCAGTTTCCAGGGACTGTGGCTTTTTCTGTTTCTTTACCGTCTGTTCCACAGATTGCGGAGTTTCCCGGCTTTCCTTTCTCTTGGCTGTTGTCATCTGGCGACCTTTCGGGGTTACGTCGACGTTCATAGCCTCTGCTCTTTCTTGTTTGCGTCGTTCTAGCGATGGCGTGGTCTGTGTGGTGACAGCCGATGTCGGCAACTGGTTTCCAGTCAGACTCGCTCCTCTTAGCTGTTCTATCCGGCGCCAGTTTGCTGATATACTGGTCACCTTCCGATGGATTTCTTTGTGGACGTTGACTTTGCCTCTGAGGAACCCAGTCAATGATCCAATCAGCTCACCCTGTCGTCTTATGAGTTCTTGGAGCTGCTGCTTCCCTTCCTCCTCGCTTGTAGCATTCGTGCTCAAACAGTCCGACTGTTGTGGTGTTTCATCTGTCGTCATTGTTTGTTTGCGGTCGCTTGATGACGACGTCTCGGGGCCCGCACATTCACCCCTGAAAGACGCAGGTACTGAGGTATCCCTCCTCTGCACCGTAGACAGTATTTCCGTGTCCTTACTACCCATGGTGATTTGCTAACGGGGTTTCTTCCCCGGGAGGTACTTGGTCCGCGGGAGGCATTGCCTCCTACCCTCCATATCTGGAGAGCGTTCCCCTATCCGCCACCTATGGGGACGCGCCACGCAGGGGTGCCTTCCACTCCCCCTGTGGTGTGTGTGTGTGTGTGTGTGTGTGTGTGTGTGTGCGTGCGTGCGTGCGTGTGCGTGCGTGCGTGCGTGCGTGCATGCGTGCGTGCGTGCGTGCATGCGTGCGTGCGTGCGCGCGTGCGTGCGTGCATGCGTGCGTGCGTGCGCGCGTGCGTGCGTGCATGCGTGCGTGCGTGCGCGCGTGCGTGCGTGCATGCGTGCGTGCGTGCGCGCGTGCGTGCGTGTGTGTGTGTGTGTGTGTATACGAGGATTCAAATAAATTATGTTACTATGTGTGACTGCTATCGTTCACTATTTCATACATACACTAGTAATTATATATATATGTAAAAATGCTGAATCGTAAGTACGTTATGAGCCCAGGTATGCATTCCTCACTGCGGTACATATTCTACGAAAACACTCGTTTCAGTTTTGTGTTGATATAAACAAGATACACCATAGGTACGTGACGGATGCAGGTGTGCATTCCTTGCGATAATGAGACGTATACGTTTGCAAAAATGTCGTGACAAATCTCATCACACTCCAGTGGTAAAGGGTGTAGAGGGGGTAGTCCAACGAGGTGCTGAAATCTCTCATCGCTCGATAGAATTCAGTTGTTATTCATCCGTGAAACGTATAAGACAAATAAAAATGAGCGCCTTCTTTGAGCCAGCGTCGTTGCCGCCAAAATTTGCGTGCACCGTAATATATTTTTACGCATTCGACGAAGTGTACGCACGTACACCGTTAATGGTAGATGCGTACGCGCAGCTTCATAGAGCGATTGAAATCTACTACAAATTTGAATTGCGCGGAGTAGTGATCGACAGTAATTGCATCAAGGTCGGGTTACGGTGTGCCGTCCGCGTCGGGTCCGGCGTTTACCGTGGTGATATACGCCACACATCATCTGACGGCTGTTGTGGCGTATGGATTATTGACGAAGGATTTTACGCCTTTGTGGAAGGGGAAAATATCTACCATCTTCCAAAAAACTTTAAAATCCCACCACCACTAGTGGCTATATGCGCGGCAGAGGGGTTTGATTACGATGAACCGGTGTCCAACCGCATGGACATATTCGTATTATTAGCAAACTTAAGCCTAACAGCGAAGGTTGTTAGCCGCGAGGGAGGGGGCATAATAAAACTAAGAGACGAAGATGCCCAAGTGGACGTGTCTCAACAGTCTCAGCATTTCAAAACCCCCGACTTTTTCGGCGGGTTGCAAGAGTAGTGCGCGAGTGCGCGTGTGCGTGCGTGCGTGTGTGTGTGTGTGTGTGGGAAAAGGAGTGGGGGAAGGAGTGGGGCTCGCCATAGTGGCCGCTATACTACTTCCGTATGCCAGAGACTATTACCGGTGGGTCGCTCTCCAGAGGGATTCATATGGAAGGCGTCGGCGCGCGTGCAGAACAAACGGCCGGCTCTGAACAAGGTTCGGAGCGGCAGGGTTCTGATAAGTCGCTTCTATGGTACCCTATCTCAGTGGCGGAAGTCACGAAGATAGGTGTCAAGATCGGTACAGTTCCTGGCCTAGATTGTTTAACACCTTGGCAGTGGAATGCGGTTCCAGAAGTGCTGCGAACGTTGTTTTAGAATCTGTTGCTTCTTGCAAGAGTAGCACCAGCTGATTTGACCGAATCTCGGACTATCTTCCTTGAGAAGAGCGGGATGTCGGAGAGTCCATAACCCTCCGACTAACGCCCCCTCAACATAGGAAACGTGGCTCTGAGACAATTCCATAAGATCCTGGCGGTTCGGCTGATGAGACTTGACATGGGGGATGAAAGACGAAGAGCCTTCAGTATTCGAGCACACCACGATACTCACCTTAATTTTGAAAGATGACAGAAGGAGGAACGGACATTACATCTTGCCACTATCGATGTCTCAAAGGCATTCGATACCGTCTCCCTCAAAGCTATAACAACGGCATTAGAGGAACTAGCGTTGCCAACCAGTTTCCTTGCATATATTAATCACACGTATGCCAATGCTTTCACCAGGCTGAAACTGCCGGGTCTAGTGAGCCCGCCAGTCCAACTGGGTCGCGGAGTCAAACAGGGTAACCCGCTTTCGCCCCTGCTGTTTAATCTCATGATAGATAAAGCACTGGGATCACTCTGAGGAAGTTGGTTACCACCTAAACGATGAGCGTGTTAACGTATTAGCGTACGCTGATGATATACGTCTTGAGTCAGTTCTGACGAAAGTCGGGCTGACGGTGAACCAGAAGAAATCCAGAGTGCTATCTATGGTAGCCTCGGGCCGAGAAAAGAAGGTGAGGATCGTTACAGAGCCGGCGTTCAAGCTCGAAGGCGGCTTTCTTCCTCAGCGATCCCCTCTTGAAGCCTGTAGCTATCTGGATAGCAGATATTGTGGGACTAGGGAAGATGTTGCAGATGCGTCGATATCTTTTAGTGATTCTTTGGTGAAACTAACCAAGGCGCCGCTTAAACCGCAACAGCGATTAAATCTACTGCGCCACTGCCTTCTCCGACGGTTTATCACCGTTGGGTAGTTGGGCAGACAAACACCAAGACTCTAAAAATTTTCAACGCGCAGGTTGACGAGGGCCGTTGTCCGATCCTGGCTGCATGTGCCCCATCATGTTCCAACTGGATACTTCCATGCACCAACACAGTGTGGAGGTCTTAGCTACCCGATGCTGAGGGTCTTCATTCCCATCTTGAAGTACCAGCGACTGCGGCGTCCTTGTGCGAGCACGCTACCCGTCGCACGCGCGGCTACTGCAACAACGTATGTGGCTAGGCAGCTAGCGTGGTCTGACGATCGAATGAGGGTTGATGGGACGCGTGTTACAAAGGTCGCCAAGCTTTGGGGACAGTGCCCCGCACAGCTGCACGACTTGACCAACGGCAAGGGGCTCAAAGAATCCGCAAGGAGTAAATTGAGTACCCACTGGGTGTCAGAAAGCGCCAATGCGATCCCAGGAGCTGATTTTGTGTATTACCACCATATGCGGGCGAACTGTCTGCCATCCAAAGCGAGAACTTCCCGGGAGCGAGGTCACCTCGAAGGAACATGCCGAGCGGGTTGTCCAGAGCGAGAAACCCCAGCGCATTGCGTCCACAGAAGTTTTCGTACCCACGGAGGAAGAATTCTAGCACATAACGACGTATGTCGTCAAGTCACTGGCTTCCTCGGGCAGAAGGGTTGAAGAGTCGAAGCCGAGAAGGCGTACCCAACATCAGCCGGGATACGCAGGCCAGATCTCACTGTCAGCAAAGGTCGTATTGCTACTGTGATCGATGCACAGATAGTGTCTACTGAAGGTTCACTAGATGAGGGACACTGTAGAAAGGTGACCAAGTGCAAGTCGAACGAGGATCTAGTAGGTCAGGTGGCCGATCATATGGAAGTGCCCCGCGAGAATGTAATCTTTACCGCCATTACTATTTCGTGGCGAGGTGTCTGGAGCAGCCACAGCGAGCGTGAGCTACGCTGGTTTGACTTAACGACGAGGCAACTGCGGCCTCTTATGACTCGTGCACAGTGGGGCTCATGGATGAATTGGAAGCTTTTTAACGCATAACATCACGTTACGATCCGAGACACGCGGATCGACCGGCGGCGGTGACTTGGCACTGCCAACCACGCAACCAGAACGCGCAGGTATGAATGGCGAGTGCCTGAGTTTGTCATCTTTTTAAATTCTTATCAAGTAGCCAGGTTCTTTGAGCTCTTTTAAGGCACATTTCCTAGGCGAGACAAACGCCATAACATCAAACCGCCTAGCAATATCGGTAGAATGTTGGAATGGTCTTCGAGCATACAGTCAGAGACGAAATTGAGTGGACACTTTCTAGTATAAAGTGCCGGAACGGTTTTTTATGTTATTTCACCGGTAATTGGCCTAGGCCAATTTAACCACCGTTATTTTAAAGAGGAACAATTTACCTTCATTTTGGCTATATTAAAAAAATTTTACGATTTTTTTTTACAACTGGCACCCAGTTTTGAAGAAAAAATTTTGGCCGTTTTCTTGTTTTTCTTTGAGTGGACACCTTTCGTAGTAAAATTTTTTTAGTAAATTTCTTTAACCGTGATCGTAAAGGGAACAGTCCAAGCTTCAATTTCTTTTTTTAGAAAACATTCCACGATTTTTTTTTTTTTCAAAGATATTTCATTTTTTGAGAAAAATAGACGATTTGAAAATTGCTCTGCAGGACGAAAACGATAAGGTTACAACAAAATCTCAAGATGTTAAAAAGTTGTATCACTTTTTGGTGAGTTCACGAGAATTTTTTCAGATTTTTTTTTCGAAATTTGTTTTCCACCTATTTCTCGTCAGTTCGATTGATGCGAATACCATGAAATCAATAGAATGAAATTTTTTACTTACATATTAAACTTTGGTCTCTTCGGAGGTTTATTCAACGACACCAAAGTTTATTTGGTACGTAATAAATTTAATTCTATTATTTTCATGGTATTTAGATCAATCGAGCTTCGACCGAAAATAGATGGAAAACAAGTTTCGAAAAAAAAATCTGAAAAAATTCTCGTGAACTCATCAAGAAGTATTACAACTTTTTACCGTCTTGAGGTTTTGTTGTAAACCTCATCGTTTTCGTCCTGCGCAGCAATTTTCAAATCGTCTATTTTTTCTCTAAAAATGAAATATCTTTGGAAAAAAAAATCGTACAACTTTTTCTTAAAAAAAAGAAATTGAAGGTTGCACTACTCTCTTTACGATTACGGTTAATGCCAGTTGTAAAAAAAATCGTAAAGTTTTTTAAAAACAGCCAAAATGAAGGTAAATTGCTCCTCTTTAAAATGACGCTGGTTAAATTGGCCTAGGCCAATTACCGGCGAAATGACATAAAAAACCGTTCCGGCACTTTATACTAGAAAGTGTCCACTGAATTTCGTCACTGACTGTATATGCACGTAATCCACCAGCACTAATCGATACAAGTAGCGTCAATGGGGACTTCTCCTATATGGAGATGTGGAAGGAGCCGACCAAGGCGGAAGATATAAAAAGGCTAGACACTGATCTATGGGGCAGCCCGGGCCACCCACGATCGAGTATACAGAATCACAAGAGGAGAAGGAAATGAGCCAGGTGATCGGCGTATTCGCCCCTAACGAAGTAAAGAAGAGAATCGAAAGGCTCAGGAATAATTCGGCGACAGGCTTGGAGCTGGTCAGGAAATGCCATCTGGCAAGAGAAGGTGTAGCAGCAGTGCACTACTCTTCAACATATTAATAAGTGAGGTTATTATCTTCACCAGTTGAAGCAGAACAGGACCACGTTGATACCTAAAGAAGGCAAAAATGAGAGTGAAGTGAAGAACTGACGACCGATAACGATGGGGTCGATAATAGCGAGAGTGTACTCATCTGTCATCAACGCCAAATTGCGGAGGGTAATTAGCCAGTCTCCTCGACAAAAAGGCTTCACGGCTAAGGACGGATGTGGCCTCAATATTATCATTTTGACTGAACCTATGACCGCTGCAAAAGCTCTGCACTGAGGAGTAATTTCGGTACTCGATGTGTTAAAGGCATTTGGCACCATCCCTCACTCCTGTATCGTGCCAGCTCTCAGGAGGAAAGGCATGCCAAACCCTCTGTGCAAATATATATCACATATGTATGAGCATTGTAAAACAATCATACAAGGAAGAGACGGAGAGGTTAGAATCGAGCTGCTGAGAGGTGTCAAACAAGGGGACCCTCGTCGATGCTACTATTCAATCTAGCAAAATTCTTAGAAAAAGTGGACGACCAAACAAATGGTATAAAGATTGATGAGGAGGGCATTTCAGTGCTGGCATTCGCTGACGACTTGGTGCTGATGGGGGGAAAAGGAGGAAGCACAGAAGCAGCTAAATATCGTCTCTGGGTACTTAAGTAAGCTGAGTTTGGATTTGGCATCAAAATATAGTGCTTTGCGATCAAGTCAAAATAAAAAACGTGGTTCTTGAGCGACGCTTTCTTACAAATTGGAGCAGAAAGAGTAACGTGTAAGGGAGCAGATGAACGATAAGTATCTCGGACTAAAAATCAGACCCTGGAGGGGGCTGATGAAAGGGTCCGAGCTTCCGAGCATTAGGCAGGCCATAGCGAATGTCCGGAGACTAAAATTAAAGCCTCGACAAAAATTCGATATACTGCAGACGTATGTGTTGCCCCGATTCGTATGCTCGCTGACCAACAACCGACTGGCAAGGGACACACTACGAATTATTTACCAAACGATAAGGTCGCAAGTCAAAGAGATCCTGCACCTTCCAACATCGACGACGACATTATTCTTCTATACCTCAAAGTAAAAGGTGGGCTGGGCCTCATGAAGTTCGAGCAAGTAATCCAGCTCTCAACAATTAGGGCCTACCTCCGAGTCGAAGGAAGCGGAGATCGCACGCTGCAAGGGGTAGCAGCCCGAGGACGGCTGAGGAAAGAGGCTGAACAGTGCGTGACAGCCTTAGGTGGGATAATGCCGTCTAACGACAAAGAGATTGACGCATTTAAAACAAAGGCTCAAGAAGAAAGACACAGACGAGTGGCCCGCTTTATCGTGCCAGAGTCAGGGTGTCGCCGATTTTCGCAATGATGCGATTGGCAAGTCTTGGCTCAGCAAACCCAGTCTGCTAAAAGATAACGGGTTCATTAATGCCATTCGTCTTCGAACGAACACTTTCAGGACACGAGTCGTCCTAGCACGAACAAAACGCATAAACGATGTCACGTGCAGGCCGTGTCGGAGAGAACCAGAAACGATCGGACATGTGCTAGGACAATGCGGGAACACAAAAGATGCGAGGATTATGCGGCACGACGAGATAAAAGAATTCGTAGCCGAGAAAGCATCAAAGAGGTTCACAGTAATCGTAGAGCCCACGATAAACGAACTGGGAGAACTCAAGAAATCTGATTTGGTGATAATGATCGGCAAAGAATTGGTGGTGGCCGATGCCACAGTCAGGTATGAGAACCGCGCGTATCTGCAAGACGCAAGTAAAGAGAAGGAGGAAAAGTATGCCATCACGGTAGAATTGATCAAACTGAGGCTTAGCTGAGGAACTATCTCCCAATAGTGTCTGTATAAAAGCGATTAAGAATTTTATCTTCTGGACGAACCTCGCAAAGGAATTTTACATTTTTAACTAAATGACTAATTAACTAATTTTTAACTAACTTTTTAACTAATGGACAACCTCCCGATTGACAATCGCCAGAAATTGTCCCGTCCAATGCGTCGTCTTCTTAAATGTATTGTGACGTAAATTAAATTATTATTGTACAGACTACCATCTAGCCGCAGATGAGAATGGCGAAGGAGATGAGAGAGAGGAGAGCCCGCCGAGAGCGCAAGGCGTAGCCTCGGCGGTGCGAGTTGTAATACTAAGCAGTCGGAACACCTTGAAATACAAAAGACTTGCCACGGCGGCGGAGCCGGGTGCTTCCGGGCGGATACCTTCACGAGGTTTTCCCCGTTAACACCCTCAATGGGTGGAACCCAACTCCGTAAAGCATCCAGTGCAGCAGGATGAGTCCGTTAATCCTAATTTTTCCACATACGTTGAAACGGTACGACCGATTCAATGATTTTTGTTTTATGTTCGGGACTCGAGGAAGAATAAATAGAATTAAATCCTGTTGGTACAGCGAAGAAATTTATTTAGAAAACTTTTCGGGGTAATTACAATTCGTCCTTGTTACCGACGTCGGTGCTCTAATTAGTACCTCGCTATTCGTATCGATCTAGGTTGATTGTTATTAGCGCTAGCGATCCTTCGTCGTGCGTCTTAGCTATCGTGTGCGTGGTCTTCGCCAATATGGCCGCGGCCACAACTGTCACGCGGGTGTATATTTTTCAGTGCCATTTTACACTTAATATAAAACTCGAATTTTTTTCTTTTGTCGTGATTTTTCTTGTACGTGGCGAGTGTGTCCTCTGGACTTCAGTTCTTCGGATAGTGGTATGTTGTTTCAATTTTTCTCTATCTCGAACGTGCCTATGTTGAATTTTTCTTCTCTCTACAGGTGGTGAATGGGTCGTTGACCGCTCGCCAAGTTCGGGAATCGCCGTTGGTGTGTCTCGCCATCGGTGCCTTTTGTCTCCCAGGTGAGTGCCTTATTTTAACGCGAGACTGAGATTATTTTGTCTTTACAGATCTGCACCTTTCCATAGACCAGACGATACTCGTTGTTTCCACCGGAGTGGAAGCGTCGAGCGTCGGAAAGCAACAGTTAGGTAAGGCCTGTTAGGACGACACAGGTAAGGAGAGCGCGAGGTAGAGTGGTTTGTATGTTCGATTTGCCTCTATTTATACTGCATAAATAATCGTATCAATTAAGCGAAACATCGCCCTCTATTGAGCATAATTTACATGTGTGTTTCAGGTGGACCGTTACATTGTCCCCCGGATTTTCCTGAGCAGCACAGCACGACTTCCTCGTCGCTGTGTTGTGAAAACCTTTGGATTCTTTGGTGCGCCGCTCTCTTTTTTTTTTTTTTTTTTTTGTAATGCAATAGGTTTTTGTGGCAGGTAGTTAACTTTTTTTTTTATAAGTAAAGATTATCTTGACTATTTACAAACGGAAAATTCTTCTAGCCGCTTTACCAAAAAGAAAAACATTTACTTTAATACGAGTTTGCGCCTTGAAGCTCTTATATTAATATTTGGCATTTCGCGCTCGGCGCTTTGATTGTCTTATATTTCTATGGAGTATATTCCGCAGAATTAATCTTTATATTTAATTTTTTCTTAAATCTATTGAACCCGAAATGAATCTCCTTAGATTTAATATTTTTTTTTATTTGTGGGAGTTTTACTTGCACACCCTCTCGGGTTTTTACAATCTGTCGTCTCTCTTTCTCTCTTTCTCTCTCTCTCTGTCATCTTTCTTTTTGTCTTCGCCTTGCTCTGACGGCTGCAGCCGCTTCACATTCTCTTTACTCTCCCTGTATCGCATTCGCCATGGACGGAGGGAAACTGCAGAAAACCTCCGCCGATACAGGTCGGTACGTACCTAGTCTCCCCCAGCGTCAATGCGAGTAAACTCAAGCACGTCCACCAGAGCCGCCTAGGGCCGGCACCTGCTCACCTGTGATGCTATGGGTTGCCCGTGCCCGGCCAAGGCGTCACCATCCGCGCGATGAGAACCGCCTTGCGGGAGCACCACAGCCGAGCACCGATCCCCCACTCCATCACAGTGAGGTTTTGTTGGGCATTTGTTTTGGTGGAATCCGAACCGCCAGGATTGCAGAAAAAACACGTAGAAAACTTTTTTTTCTATTGGTGTCGGCTGCGGGAATCGAACCCGGGTCCGCTGCGTGCGAACCCGAAGCTCTATCCACTGAGCCACTGCGCTCCTCTTCCTTAGATTTAATATTTTTCTTATTTATGTTTTCAACAAGAAATGAATTTTCTTGTTTTATATTTCAAAAAATGACTTTTCTTAAATTAAATATTTATATTCTCAACAAGAAATGAATTTTTTCTTATTTTATACTTTAAAAAAAATAACTTTTCTTAAATTAAATATTTATATTTCCATAATAAATGAATTTTCTTAAATTTAGGCTGCTTTGCATATGTCTCCGAACTCACGCTTCTCTTCTTTTTCGTTTAGAGGTCGTCTGCACGCGGCCATAACCATTGGAACCGTTCCTCCGGTGTTGGTTCCTCGTCCGGTGCGTCTTCGAGGATGAGAGTTTCAAGATCCTCCTACCATTCCTTGTCGTCGGACTCGGTGTATGTGATTGCTGGCGTTGTTGCTGCGACTGTTGGTTCGACCGTCGCCGCTTCGTTAGGCGTGTGTTGTACCCGATAGTACAACGAAGGAATACTCCAAGAGAACATTCCAGTAGAATTAAATAAAGATAAAATAAAGAGCACTGTGACCATATATGGTCACAGCGCAAGTAAAGGTCAAAAACCCCAAACTGCGAAATAGACAGTTTTAGGGTAAAGGCGCGAAACACGCCATGGAAACCGTCGTTGTGATCATATATGGTCACAACGACCAAAATGCGGAACATGCATTTTCTGCATAGCGACTCGCGATCGCAACAATTATCAACCAGTCTTAATTGACGAGCAGAGCTAATCGGTTGGTTTTGATTGAAGGTCTTACCCTATTAACTTGCGTAACATTGTAACTTGTTAATCTAAAACTTACAATAAACTGTTATCTCATTTTACTTCACTGACTCGAGACTTTCTCCTTATTGGCTATTATCCCAAAATAAAATCTTATCGCGCACTACTAACGTGTTGCCGATATAACATTGGTGGCAGCGGTGGGATAGCCAAAGTTTGCGAGGTAAATAACAAAAAGTTGTGCGCGAAGTAAATAGAAGAATTGTTAGAAGCAGTGACAACTAAAAGTTATCCGATCTCCTACCAAACGCATTGCGTAAAAGGAATCGAAGAGAAATCAACACGCAGTCGTTGAGTTTCTAGTAGAAATTGCCTGACATCTTCGCGTCACGGCAAGAGAGGAATCCGCGAACGATCGAGTCGCCGTAACACAACCGTCATCCCGAGGATCGACGAAGCAGAACCAACCGAAGACCATCGCAGCGAAGGAAGGAAGACCGAGGATCTGAACGAGAACCAGCCTACAACCTACATCGTAACCAGGAGCATTCAACTATGTACAAGACCATCCTAATGTAAGTGGCGGCACAAAAATTTTACAATTATAGATCAAAGCCAGTTGGGGAAACTTTATGTCCGATGAAGAGCGTTTAGCATCTCTGCGTTCGCCGGGAAGGAATTGTTTATCGCGATCAGAAAATTCAATATGCGACCGAGTGTTAGAATATAAGAGGGAGGAACCCCTTTGTGACGAATTATCAATCAAATGACGCAGAATTTCCGCGGTAAATTCCCCTAATACCTCCGGTGACACGGACGACGACTTCTCCGACGCCGTCGAAATAGTAGGCGGACGACATATCACGTTTACAGATTTCCCTTTACTCAACCGCCACGACCGAACGATAACACTGCAGGCCGACAATATGACCCTGAAAGAGGCCAGGACCTTAATCCAGCCTTTCGACGGGGAAAGGCCCGAAGCGGTCTACGATATCATCGAAGCATTCGAATACGCTTACGAAAGCGTTGCCGTAAACGACCGAGCCAGTTTATTAAAGGCCATCTTAGCCACTAAAATCATTGGCCGGGCGAAACGTGATCTCCGACATAAACAAATCGACACTTTCGCGAAATTAAAAGAAGAATTACTCGCGCTATACGGTACTCGTCGAACAGTAGCTGCATTACAGGTCGAATTTAATACCTGCAAACAAAAGCACAACGAAACCGTGTTAGCTTACGGCCAACGATTAGAGGCCGTCATGATGGAATTGGTCGACGCAAGCACCGCGAGCGAAACCACTGCCGCGGGTAAGAAGACAATAGAAGGCTACGTGAGACAATTAGCCTTACACAATTTTGAGAGAGGACTCAAAAGGGAATTTCAGGTCATAGTAAAGGCTCGTAACTTCACGGATCTCGGCACAGCCATGAAAGGCGCAATGGAGGAAGAAAAATCCGTCCAAGGTGGTGTTACAATCCGCTGAACTCTCTCGAGTACGGGGATGCGTAACACGGTTCGATTTCTCTTTTCGAGGCAAGGCAATTAAGCCCTTTCCTTCAGGGACGGAAATCTCGCCTTTACTTTACTACAATTTGTCTGGAGGGGTTTTCGACTAGGACGGCACCGTCTTTACTGACTGGTCCGATGGTCAAACTCGACCTATACGAAAGGTCGTATAAGAAAGATTCGACTCACTCTTTAGCTGGTCGTGTGATGCTGATGATCTGACGAAGCTCGGTGCGATACGACGACAATTCTTGTAGACTCGGTGAGGAGTGAAAAGATTATGGTCGATGCGAGTTCGGTTATCAGACTTTTATTTTTCACGAGCACGTTACTTTTTTACTCTAAGATTTCCTTACAATATACAAGCTTGCCCCGATAAGTTTACAACTTTTATACTCAAACCGGCGACGAGCAAGAATGCTCCGCAGATTCTGTTGCGCAAAGTGGTTGCGTTGCTGGTCCCCGTTGAAATTGTAGCTGACTCTTCAACGAAAAAGGTCGACTTTTTATACTAAATTATTGCATCTGTTTATGAGTAGTTTAATTTTCTGATTGGTCGATTATGTTGATCTTTAGGAGTATTCGGTGGCTTAGTCATATAATGGAAGGTCGTCCAGGCTTCTTCGTGACGGCTGCGAGGTATTCGAAGACAATTATCGAACTGTATCGTCGAAGACAAAGAGATACGCGCCGTTATCTAAAGCGTGTCGCGTGGATTATCGGAGCTCGGAAAAAGTGTAGGTCAAATGGTGTTGTGTTTTTTTTTCTTTTTCTGAGTTCGAAACAATGGTGTGATAAGATGACGTCAACTAATTTGAGACAGATGGTGGTTTATGTGATAAGCTTGGTGAGACTTTGAATTTATTCAGAGTTGGTATCTCAAATCGTAACACAAGGAACGATATGACAAAGGAAGCAAAGACGAAAAACAGGCGCAAACGACCAAGGACACGAGATGAAGCAACAACGGAAAAATACAACAAAAACAAGGAAAAAATTAACAAATCGAATGAAGAGAATGAAGAACGAAATGCTCAGCAGCAAGTGCAGCCGAACTCTAACGAGGAAGAAGTTAATGAATCAAATGAAGAAAGTGAAGAACGAAACGCACAAGCGCAGATGCAGCCGAACTTTAACAAGAAAAAGATTAACGAATCAAATGAAGAAAATAAGGAACGAAACGCACAGCCGCAAGCGCAACCGAACTTAACCAGGGAAGAAATTAACGACTCAAACGAAGAGAATCAACAACGAAATGCACAGCCGCAAGTGCAGCCGAATTTTAGATCACCATCACCACCACCACCACGACCATACCATACTCACCATACTCACCGGAAATGACACCCGAATACTTCGATTCGGTAGCAGAGTCACCTTCAAATAACAACGATGAAGCAAATCTTTCTCCTGAAGGAAATATCGGAAATAACATCAGCCTTCCAGTAGAAGTACCACAGTTGCACAACACACAAGCAACAATCGAGCCAGCATTTCGATCACCACCCGAAAATATTGAACGAATCACCAGGCAAGCTACTCCACGCCGAAAATCAACGAACAATCCATCAAACCCATCATCAGACGAAAACACCTCAAGTGGAAACAACCTAAGAGAGGCAGACAGTGATACTCCATTTGTACCATCACAGTACTACAGAAAGAAAATGACACACAGAGATGTTGTTCAGAGCGGGTGATATATCAAAAGCCACACAGATGTATATCGATGAGAAAATTTTATTAGATAGTAGAAGAACAATGTAATGAATAACAGAACGTGGTTTTGATACAGGCAGGAAACAGAGAAGTGAAGTAAGCAACAAAAGAGCATGAGGGGATAATTTAGTCCCTATCGCGCGCATGCGCACAACGCTGCTGTATTCAGTGCGCGCGATTCAATTAAACAGAGAATACATATTGTATCTTTATGTTGAACAAGAGAATCTCACCCCGCAACTAGAAGGACAGAAATAACGGAAGATGTAACAAACAAAAACAAAATTGTCACCACAGAGAAAAATATCTTAGCACAAAAAGACAATATAGCATACTTCCTATCAGCAGACTGTACAATGAATACGATGATATCAGAAATTCTACAGGAACAAGGCAGAATCAACCAACAATCACTTTTGGACTGTAACCCCCAAATTGGCGACATTCTAATTATTCGCCGAGGAATCACTTGCTATTTCACGATCATCTGTAAACAGAAATCAACAGATTCACTGTCCATCACAGAACGTCGAAATTGCTTAAAAATACTATTCGAAGTATTCAATAAATTGCAGCTAGAGACTTGTACGATCTCAAAGGACCCTAAAATTCCAAATCCGTTCGTTTGGGAATACATCAAATCAATCGTTCGAGAAAAATCAACGAACTTACGTACAAACATTACATTATGCCATGATCTACTGTCAGTGCCTCCACAACCACGCAGGAAAGATATCATCCAAGAGTTTCACAGCTCAACAATCGGTGGACATAATGGACTATCGAAAACATATAATCGAATCCTATCACAATACTACTGGAAAAATCTCAAAAACGACATCCGAGAATTCGTCAAATACTGTTTCGATTGTCAAAAGAACAAACTGGTACGAGTGAAAGATAAAGCACCCATGATCATCACCGACTCTCCAGCAGAACCGTTCGACAAGGTCGCAATCGATATCGTAGGACCCTTACCAAAAACCACACAGGGACACGAATATATCTTGACCATTTTAGACCTCTTCAGTAAATTCGCCATAGCAGTTCCATTAAAACATCAAACTTCTACGGATATCGCTAAAGCACTTACTACAGCTTTAATAACAACATTTGGTGCTCCTCGAGCGATACTGTCCGACCAAGGAAGAAACTTTATGTTTGACCCATTCAAACAATTCGCTGAACTTTTTCAAATTCGACAATACAAAACAACAGCGTACCATCCTCAATCAAATGGCGCATTAGAACGATACCATCACAGCCTCACTGAATTCCTAAAACAATTCACTGACGACAATCGCAATTGGAACGAACTCCTTACACTCGCAACATTCTCTCACAACACAAGTACACACGAAAGCAGCGGATTCACACCATATGAACTTATCTTCGGAAGAACAGCCCGTACACCTTCAGAATTTCCACCCCCAGAAACAACAATAACATATGACGACTACATGACAAACCTCACGAACAACTTAAAAAAGACACGACAAGCCGCATGGGAAAAACAAATCAAATTTAAAGAACGAACAAAACGATATTACGATAAAAGAGTAACAGAACCGAAATATGAAAAAGGACAACTAGTATTCCTCATAAAGGAATCAAGAAAAGGAAAACTCGACCCTCATTATGTAGGACCATTTAAAATCTTAGAGTTTTCTTTTCTGTATAAGCGTTCGAGTTCCCTGGAAACCTCTAGCAGGGAGATAGGGTTTGGAACGCGAAGAGCACCGCAGTTGCGGCGGTGTCCGGATCTTCCCCTCGGACCTTGAAAATCCAGGAGAGGGCCACGTGGAGGTGTCGCGCCGGTTCGTACCCATATCCGCAGCAGGTCTCCAAGGTAAAGAGCCTTTAGTCGATAGACTAATGTAGGTAAGGGAAGTCGGCAAATTGGATCCGTAACTTCGAAATAAGGATTGGCTCTGAGGAGCGGGGCGCGTCGGGCTTGTTAGGGAAGCGGGTTTGGCTAACGTGCCGGGCCTGGGCGAGGTGAACGCAGGCGCGATCTCGGTTGTGCTTGTTGGAATCCGAGCTCGGTCCCGTGCCTTGGCCTCCCGCGGATCTTCCTTGCTGCGAGGCTTCCTTGGCGGTTTGCGCCGTCTTGGTCGTCCTCTTCGGACGTCAACGTGAAGAAATTCAAGCAAGCGCGGGTAAACGGCGGGAGTAACTATGACTCTCTTAAAAAGGCGGGTTAGGCGTACATGTGGTACGCGCCCATCAGGAGGAAGCCAACGAGGCCATTGATGTGACCCGAATTAAGTCCAGGTGGACTTCGGAGGAAACAAGATTAGTAGCCCGTGCTGAGGCTAACGCCACGATAGTCGGGGAGAGGTTCATGAACCAATATCTCGCTGGCCTCTTCCCCAATCGTACACTGGATGGCATCAAAGGCAAGCGGCGCGAGCCCTCTTACCGGGAGATGGTCCAGGAGTACATCCAACAGGGTCTCTCTGACTATCCAAGGAGAGACACCAATGACGGACAAGCGGGGTCGTTACGACCTGAGGAGTCACCCCGCTCCACGGGCGAAAATCTTGATGGAAATACAGCCCTGTCTGGGCACACCCTGGACTATCCTCTACTCGAACGTGAGAGGATAGCTGACGCAATTCGACAGCTCTTGAACGAGTCGATACGCGTTCAGTCGTACCAGGCGGATCGACTGCGAGGCATTGCCCAAGCAGCGATGAGCGGAGCCGAAGTCGCCGACGATGTTAGTTCATGGCTAGGCGCAATTTTTCCGCCGCCCAGACAGCCTACAACACATCGAAAAATGGGACCACCTCAATTTGAACGTAGAGAGTCCAGGAAGCAAAAGCGCAAGAGACAGTTTGCGATGATACAAGCGCTATATAAGAAAAGTTTAGGCAGCTGTCTCAAAAATATACTCGAGGGCGATAACCCGACCAAAAGGCCTTCACCTCGCGAGTTCGAGGCCTACTGGCGACCTCTTTTGGAAACCAGGAGTAGTGCGGACGGACGAATTGAAGGCGGGAGGTTTCGCCCCCGTATGCCAGTGACTATAACCGGAGGGCCGTTCGCCAGAGGGATTCATCTCGAAGGCGTCGGCGCACGCGCAGAACAGACGGCAGGTTCCGAACAAAGTTCGGGCCGGCAGGGTTCTGATAAGTCGTTTCTGTGGTATCCTATCTCAGTGGCGGAAGTCACGAAGATAGGTGTCAAGACCGGTACAGCTCCTGGCCCAGATTGTGTAACACCTCGGCAGTGGAATGCGGTTCCAGGAGTGCTGCGAGCGTTGTTTTACAATCTGTTGCTTCTTGCAAGAGCGGCACCAGCTGATTTGACTGAGTCTCGGACCATCTTCCTTGAAAAGAGCGGTATGCCGGAGAGTCCACAACCCTCCGACTACCGCCCCCTCAGCATAGGAAACGTGGCTCTGAGACAATTCCACAAGATCCTGGCGGTTCGGCTGATGAGACTTGACATAGGTGATGAAAGACAAAGAGCCTTCAGGCCAGCAGATGGAGTATTCGAGAACACCACGATACTCACCTCGATTCTTAAAGATGCCAGAAGGAGGAGACGGACATTACATCTTGCTACTATCGATGTCTCAAAGGCATTCGATACCGTCTCCCACAAAGCCATATCAACGGCATTAGAGGAACTGGAGTTGCCAACCAGTTTCCTAGCATACATTAATCACACCTATGCCAATGCTTTCACCAAGCTGAAACTACCGGGACTAGTGAGCGCGCCAGTCCATCTGGGTCGCGGAGTCAAACAGGGTGACCCGCTATCGCCCCTGTTGTTTAATCTCGTCATAGATAAAGCACTGGGATCACTCTCTGAGGAAGTTGGTTACCACCTAAACGGTGAACGTATTAACGCATTAGCGTACGCTGATGATATCGTACTCCTTGCCTCGACCACCATGGGTCTGCAGGAGAATTTGACTCGACTTGAGTCAGTCCTGACGAAAGTTGGGCTGACGGTGAACCAGAAGAAATCTGGAGTGCTATCTATGGTAGCCTCGGGACGAGAAAAGAAGGTGAGGATCGTTACAGAACCGACGTTCAGGCTCGAAGGTGGCTTTCTGCCTCAACGATCCCCTGTTGAAGTCTGGGGTTATCTGGGTAGCAGATATTGTGGGGCTAGGGAAGATGTTGCAGATGCGTCGATATCTTTCAGTGAGTCATTGGTGAAACTAACCAAGGCGCCGCTTAAACCGCAACAGCGATTAAAGCTACTGCGCGTCTGCCTCCTCCCACGGTTTTATCACCGTTGGGTAGTTGGGCAGACAAACACCAAGACTCTAAAAAGTTTCGACGTGCAGGTGAGGGCCGCTGTCCGATCCTGGCTTCATATGCCCCATGATGTTCCGACTGGATACTTCCATGCACCGACACAGTGTGGAGGTCTTGGCTATCCTATGCTAAGGGTCTTCATTCCCATCTTGAAGTACCAGCGACTGCAGCGTCTTTGTGCGAGCACGCTACCCGTCGCACGCGCGGCTGCTGCAACCACGTATGTGGCTAGGCAGCTAGCGTGGTGTGACGATCGAATGAGGGTAGATGGAATGCGCGTTACAAAGGTCGCCGAGCTCTGGAGACAGTGCGCCGCACAACTGCACAACTCGAACGACGGCAAGGGGCTCAAAGAATCCGCAAGGAGTAAATTGAGTACCCACTGGGTGTCAGAAAGCGCCGATGCGATCCCAGGAGCCGATTATGTGCATTACCACCACGTGCGTGTAAACTGTCTGCCATCCAGAGCGAGAACTTCCCGGGGGCGAGGTCACCTCGAAGGAACATGCCGAGCGGGTTGTCCGGAGCGGGAAACCCCAGCGCACTGCGTCCAGAGGTGTTTCCGTACCCACGGAGGAAGAATTCTACGGCATAACGACGTATGCCGTCAAGTCGCTGGCTTCCTCGGGCAGAAGGGGTGGAGAGTCGAAGCGGAAAAGGGTACCCGACATCAGTCGGGGTACGTAGGCCAGATCTCACTGTCAGCAAAGGTGGTATTGCTGCTGTGATCGATGCGCAGATAGTGTCTAGTGAAGGTTCACTGGATGAGGCACACTGTAGAAAGGTGACCAAGTACGAGTCGAATGAGGATCTAGTAGATCGGGTGGCCGAGCATATGGAAGTGCCCCGCGAGAACGTTATCTTTACCGCCATTACCATCTCATGGCGAGGTGTCTGGAGCAGCCACAGCGAGCGTGAGCTACGCTGGTTCGGCTTAACAACGAGGCAACTAAGGCCTCTTACGACTCGTGCATTGTGGGGCTCATGGATGAATTGGAAACGTTTTAACGCTATAACATCACGATATGATCCGAGACATACGGGTCGACGGGCGGCGGTGACTTGGCACCGCGAACCGCGCAACCCAAACGCGCCAGTAGTATGAATGGTGAGTGCCTGAGTTTGTCATTTGGTAGCCAGCTTCTCTGAGCTCTTTTGAGGCACATTTCCTAGGCGAGACAAACGCCATAACATCAAAGCGCCTAGCAATATCGTTAGAATGCTGGAAAGGTCTTCGAGCATATATGCACGTAGTCCACCAGCACTAATCGAAACAAGTAGCCAAATGCCTCGTCATCTAATTAGTGACGCGCATGAATGGATTAACGAGATTCCCTCTGTCCCTATCTACGCCCCCCCCCCCCGTGGCTCGCTACCTTGTTGTGGTGGGGGGGGGGGGGGGGCTTGCGTGTCCTGATGATCCTCAAAGCTGTGCCAGCGGGAGTCCAACTCCTGGCAGGTCTAACCATGCTGGAGTGGTTCGAGGTGAAGGACCAGACTAAGAGCGTAGCCAACGTCCCAACCCACGGTGTAAGGCATCGTGCCAAGGGGTGAATGGCCGTGGGACGTTAAATATGACGGTTTCACACGATCCCTCTGGGGTACCTGCCGACCCCCCAGAGTAATCAGGCTTGCCCGGGTAAGGCGGCTCTGCCCGGGTCGACCTACCTTCCGACCTAATCGTGGGAACACTTATGGAAACTACCAATACAAAACAAAGTAAAAACAAAAGAGAAAATCCAATGACGACTAAAGCTACGATAGCGGACACAAGAATAGACAATATGGACATAGAGGCAGCGGAATCCTCTCGAATACCTGAGGTAACCAGTGCGCGAGTCAGTAGGGCTGGGTCGGTATCATCTCAGGGAGATGAGACTATGTCTGGTGCTAAAAGAAGGCGAACCTCCATAATGTCTATTGATGACATTTGCGACCGTTCAATTATGGATGACATTAAAATGGAGCGTAACTCACTGGAGAGCTTCTTGTTTAATGAATCTAATAAGATCAATAAGCCGGCAATAAAGTACATCCTGAGCAAATGGGCACTGCTCGAATCGCGGCTCCAGCAGGTGTTATTAGAGAAAGAACGCGTTGTAGCCCAGCACAGCGAATGTTTGAGAAGAGAAAAGCCCTCCTTCGCGACGGTTGTGGCGGGTCCCACGTCTTGGGGTCCTCCTCCTAGTGTACCGCCATCCAGAATGCCAACTAGACCTACTAAGAACAAGCAACCATATGAGGTGGTAATTATTAAGCCGAAGGCAGCCGATGATATTCGTACCAACGATGAGATTAGAACCAAGGTCACAGACCTACTCAAGAGTAGTCGTAACTCTTTAAAGGTTCAAAACATTCGGCAACTCCGCGCGAAGGGAATAGTTATTGAAGTAAGCTGCAAAAATGATGTAGATATAATTAAACGTGCTGGCTTGGACGAGGCAAGCCTAGATATATCTGGTCCAAAAAAGACGAATCCAGCAATAGTAATATATGACGTGGAAGCTGAATACAAGGCCGAAGAACTGAAAGAAGACTTCATCGGTAAAAATTTTCCGATTGAGGATGAAGCTAGTAGATCGGACCTAAAGAGCAAAATCCTCTTCAGACACTGCTACAAGAAACATCCAGGTGGGGATAAAGTTAACTGGATTGTGGAACTACCACCTGCGCAACAAAGGGAAATTCTGAAAGACGGTCGGGCGTTCATGTGCTGGCGATCCTATCGAGTGAAAGAATACCTGAACGTGACGAGGTGCTTCTGATGCCTAGGATATGGACACATAGCCAAAAACTGTAAAAGTGACAAGCAGACCTGCGAACATTGTGGGAGCTCAGAACATCTCAGAGAATCGTATCCAAAAAAAAGAGAACCCAGTATGCGTGAACTGCACCCGGGCAAGACGCAAAGAGACGCAACACAGTGTTAGATCAAAAAACTGCCCGGAGTTCCTCAGACAGGTAGAACTATATCACAATAGAACGCAATGGACCTAAAAATTGGGCAAATAAACGCGCAGAGGTCAAAAACCGTGGCCGCTGACCTGAAGAAAATTATGAAAGATCTGAAGCTGGATGTCCTGTGCATCCAGGAACCCTACTATTACAAGGGAAAAGTAAGAGGCTATGACTCTCCAAAAATGGTAGTTCTACACCCTGCATGCGAGACGCCCTGGGTGGCTGCAGTCATAGACACTAATAATATCGAAGTTTTTCCAATCTTGGAGAATAATTCTAGCCATACAATGGCTTTCGAGATAAGGAGTGGAAGAAAACGTGTTATTATAGTTAATTCATACTGCCAGTGCTCGCTGCCCATTGAAAATTTTATTACTGAGATAGAGACCATAATAAATAGAACTGAGATAAACAAGGTTCTGATATGCCTGGACTCAAACGCTAAGTCGACTGCATGGTATTCTGATGAAACCGACAACCGAGGGAGTCTCCTAGAGGATTTTATAGCTGCAAACAGGCTGACTATCATAAATGAACCCAGCCAGAACCCAACCTTCATAAATAGCCAAGGTCAATCTAATATAGACCTAACGCTAGTAGGAGATGATGTACGAAGGAATATTACGGGATGGGAAGTCACAAACGAATGTGCAACGAGTGACCACAATCTTATAACGATAAAGATACAAGAGCACGGTGCCGCAGTGACCCTGCGTGCCCATAGAAATACGTATAATATAAAGGCAGCCAACTGGCCCAAGTTTGCTGAAAAACTCAGCGAAGTGCTTGACGCAGAAAAACTAGAGGACTTGAGAGGTAAAGGCGCAAACGACGCTGCAAAAATAGTACACCGGACGCTAACCGAAATCTGCGATGCATCAATACCTATAAAAAAGTTAAATAACAAGTCAATCCCGTGGTGGAGTGAGGAACTAGGAGACCTTAGGGGGAAAGCTAGACGAGCTAGAAAGCAATTATCTAGAATTCGCCGTATTCGGGCCGAGGGCGATCTGCCACAGTACATTCAGCAGTACAGAACCGCGAGAAATCGATACGTCACAGAAATCCAACGCAGGAAAATGCAGACGTGGAGGGATTTTGTGAAGACGGAAGGAAACTGCGACCCGTGGGGTATCATCCACAAGATCGCCAGAAATAAAATTCGACAGAAGGCAGACATCGGGCCCCTTACACTACCAAACGGGGAGATAACATGCTCTTGGAGGGAATCTATAAAACTGTTATTGAAGAAGTTTGCCCCACGGGATAGCAGGGATGATGAGACAGAGTTGCATAGGGAAGTTAGACAAATGGCAACAACATATGTAAATTATGATATAGAGCCGGATATATCCTTGACCGAAATCGGACAAGCTGTGAAAGGGCTTAAAATTAAAAAGGCACCAGGCCGGGACGGCTTCGGACCAGAAATTATTAAGATGCTCTGGAAAGACAAGCCTGACGTGCTCTACATATTATACAATAGATGCCTTAGGGACGGGGGTTTCCCGAATAGCTGGAAGATAGGGTGCCTGCAGATAATACCAAAATCTGGCCATGTTGACTTGAAGCGGTGCGGATCGTATCGACCGATCACTCTTCTACCGACTATAAGTAAAGTATTTGAGAGAATCATCGTAAATCGAGTACAGAGAAAATACATGGAAATGGACTTAACCAGCCCAAGACAATTTGGGTTTAAGAAGGGGCTTTCTACCGAGGACGCACTACTGGAATTCATGGATGGAATTGCGACCCCTGAGAAGAAGTACGTTATTGCTGTGTTTATTGATATTGAAGGAGCATTCGATAACCTGTGGTGGGCATCAATTAAAGCAAGACTTGTAGAATCATCGTGCAGTACTGCGCTAATGAAGATAATAAACAGCTACTTTGAAAAGAGGAGAATAGTTGTAGAAAACAAGTTGGAAAAAGTGACGGCCAAAATTCACCGCGGATGCCCTCAGGGATCTTTAATGGGTCCGATGGCATGGGATATGTGCATGGACACGCTTTTTAAGGAAATCGAGAGAAATTACGACGACGATGACGTGCAAGTCATAGCCTATGCAGACGATGTTGCGTTGTTAATTAAGGGGAATTCGCTGAGTAGACTGGAGAATCTGGCTGCCGACGTGGGCGAGAAGGTCGATAAATGGTGCACAATAAATAAACTCAAGATCTCGAATACAAAAACGCAGGCCATGTTGATTAAGGGGAATATGAATGTATATCGGAGACCAAAAATAGTGATTGGTGGACACAGAGTTGCATATACCAATGCCTACAGGTACCTCGGAATTCCAATCGATGAAAAATTAAACTTTATCAGCCATGTCAAAATGATCAGGGAAAAAATAACGAAATATGCCATGGCTGTAAAAAGACATGCACATGAACAATGGGGAATAAGGAGGCCTATACTGGATGTGTTCTACAGTGCGGTCTGTCTCCCAATTCTTAGGTACGGGGCAATAATTTGGTATGAGAAAGCTATAAAGACAATGGTGCGTAGACATCTAGGAGCGGCGCAGCGGAAGATGCTGCTAATGGTCACGGGAGCATGCAGGACATCTTCGTCAGCTGCTCTTCAAGTGATCGCGGGAGTTTTGCCGATCCATTTAGAAATCTTGTTGTTTGGTATTGTGAGAAGAGTAAATAAAAATCGAAGTATCAGATGGAGGAATTTTAGGTACGACCAAAACATAGAGGGAAACGAGGAAAACAGGAATCAGCGGATCGCCGAAGCACTACAGAGAGCCAGGAATGCTGTAATGGACAAATGGCAGGAGGAATGGAATACCAATGAGCACGGCAGTACGACCCGCAGATTTCTTAAAAGCGTGCAGTTCGCTATCGTGAACGACTGGTTCCGACCGCCAAGACTCTGCGTTTACCTGATTACAGGATACGGCCCTATTAATAGTAGCCTCTATCTGAGGGGAGTGGACTGCTCGCCGAACTGTCGATTCTGCACGGACAGACTGGAGACAGTCGACCATATAATCTTTGAATGCCCTCTGTACGAAGAGATTAGATACCCAGGACTGGAAATGGCGAGACAGGACTTAAATTTAAGTAATTTAATCGACACAAAGAAAAGATATTTAGAGTTTGTTAAGTACGCAATCGCAGTATTCAAAAGAAGAAGAGATACTTTAATGGAACTGGAAGGTTAACCGAAGAGGAACCAAAACATTGACCGATGGGGAAGTAAAGAGAACAGATAGTAGCTGAGGGTCCGCCTCCACGTGGCTAGGGACGGGCAACGTCTACTGCTGTAGATGGCTAAGAGACCCTAGAAACCAAGCATAAAAACGAGCCTCTGTAATTAAAGCGCCCTGTATAGAGAACAAAACCAAAAGAAATCGAAAAGATATCACAATGGAATATGCGCAGTGATAAGCTATAGCTTACAAGCTGCAATAGAAGTGAATAAAATAAAAAAAAAATAAAAAAAAATGTCCCTATCTACTATCTAGCGAAACCACTGCCAAGGGAACGGGCTTGGAAAAATTACCGGGGAAAGCAGACCCTGTTGAGCTTGACTCTAGTCTGGCACTGTAAGGAGACATGAGAGGTGTAGCATAAGTGGGAGATGGCAACATCGCCGGTGAAATACCACTACTTTCATCACCTTCTGTCCCCCGAAGGCAAGTGCCAACTGTGCAGCTAGCCGCCGCCGCGCTACCTTGGAGTTACCAGGAGCGCGTCGGTGGCTACAGACGCAGCACTGGCTGTGGCCCTATGCCGGCGGGAAGTTACCGCCGGTGGGCGTTTGATGCGTTTCCGGGAGGCTAGCTCCAGGGGACGCTCGCGGGATTGAGGTCACGGTATCCCCATCTGGGACCGGGACGGGCCGCAGTACCTGGCCGATTGTTCGTTAAAGACGTGTCGGAGCGTCGCGATAGGGCTTTCAAAAACACAAAACAAAATGAATAGAGACAATTTAGAATTAGCCTCGGACGCGGGGGACTCCGATCCCGAGTCCCCCGTGGCCGGTTTACCGGCTTCAGATCACGGGATCAATGGTGACGGACAGGCGTGTGTTAGGAATATGAGAGTGGTAATCCCCGTTCCGTTAGGGGACGGGGATACGCGGTGTGAGGTCTGCCTGCGGCGTGACCAAATAAGAGCTTTTCTCACTTTGAGGGAGCTAGTTAAGCACTTCAAAGAGCAACACCGGGAGGTGTGCATCTCACTGAGATGCAACCGGTGCACGCGGGACTTTCCCGGTCTTAATAACTGGAATGGTCATAAAAATCGCTGTGGCGGACCTCGCCCCGCATTAGTGCATGAGTTTGCATGTGGGGCATGCCACAGGTCTTTCCCGACGGAGCGAGGGCGTTCGCAGCACGAAAGGTGGCAACACCCCGTGCTGCGAAATGAAAATAGAGTTAGGAAGTACCAGCGGGAGGGTTTGCCAGGGAGGCGCCCTTACGTATGGACTCCAGAGGAAATAGAACGCCTAAGGGCTCTTAATGAAATTTATAAAAATCATAGGCAGCCAAATAAAGAGCTGCAGCGGTACTTCCCGGGAAGGACCTGTAAGCAGATTTCGGACAGAAGGCTCTCCCCCTTCGGGGGGAGCGGGCGCGGCCTACTGAGAACGTGGAGGTTTTGCGTGTGGGTGAGGGAAGAGGCCGCGTGGACCAGGCCCGAGGGGGGAGGGATGTTCCTCCCCCCGTCGGGGTGGAAAGCGCGGTAATGGACCGGGTGGGGGACGGCGGCGGATCATACCCGCCGCCGTCCCCACCTGTGGTCAGGGTGCATGTCATGCCGGTGCTTGGTCGGGATGAAAGTGACGTTGAGGGGGACGGGGGCGAGTCAGATCCGCCGCCGTCCCCACCAGCGGCTCGGGATGGTGTGGCGGAACCCGGGTTGGTCGGTACGGATGACCCGCCGGCGGTGGCCGCCGGGTCGTCAGGCTATAGCCATCCCCATGCGGGGACGTTGTTGGAATGGCGGGAATGCCACGCCGACCGCCCCGGAATGTCCGGGGCGGTCGGCCGTGGCGGGTATCCCCGGTCGTCCAGCGTCGCGGGTGCCGGGGCCCTCCTGGAGAGGTGCTGTCACGCGGGTGGTGGTGTTCCGGGTGCGCTGGGAGAGGAGTTAGATGCCTTCGTGGAGGGGACGCTGCCTGAGGTGTGGTTCGGCGCCGAGCGTCGCCCTGCCGGCACTGTCCGCCGGGCTGGTCTGGAAACAGCAGAACCGGCGGCGGGGGTGGCCGGGCGGCGACGCGCGCGTGGTCAGGGGCGGCCTCCGAACCATGATGCGCGGAAGCGCTTCGCCTACGCTCGCTGCCAGGACTTGTACAAGAACTGCCCGCAGAGGCTCGCGGATCTGGCGGTGAGGGGAGACTTCTCATTTGCCGAGGGGAAGCGAGACCTGCCGAGGATAGTGGACATCAGGCGACAGTACGGGGCGCTTTGGGGTGCTCCCGGCCCCCGTGGCGCGTGGGCGCCCGGGGGTGGTGCCGCGGTCGCTGCTGTTAATATTATAGAGTTTTTCGGTCCGATAACCCCGGGGGAAGTCAAAGATAGATTAAGTAGGGTCCGTGGTGATTCGGCCCCCGGTCCCGACGGCGTAAAGAAGTACCACCTCACCAAGCCATGGGCGGCGGAGCTCCTGTCGGAGCTCTTTACCGTCCTGGTGAGGGAGGGCCACTTTCCATCGTGTTAGAAGAATAACAGAACCACGCTAATTCCGAAACAGGGCAAGGACCCTGCGGACGTCGGGAACTGGCGGCCGATCACCATGGGCTCCATGGTGGCTCGGGTGTTCTCTGGCATTTTAGATGCTCGCCTGCGTAGGTTTATAGAACAGAATCCGCGGCAGAAAGGTTTTACTGCGGAGAGCGGATGCTGTTCTAATATAATTATATTGAATGAAGCGCTTCACGCTATGAAAACAGGCGAAAGTGGCGTAATAACAGTGTCGGACGTCTCTAAGGCGTTCAACACGGTGCCACATGCATGTTTGGGTCCGGCTTTAGCCAGGAAGAGAGTACTCGACCACATTATAAAGTTAATAAAGAGCATGTATTCCGGTTGTCGAACGTCGGTTAAGGGGGGTGATGGGTTTGTGGATATCGAACTGAAGCGCGGGGTGAAGCAGGGCGACCCTCTGTCGCCCTTGCTGTTCAATTTAGCCATAGATGAGCTATTGGACGATATCGACAGTAAAACCCGTGGAGTGACTGTAGGCGGGGCTAACGTATCGGTTCTGGCCTTTGCGGACGATATAGTGTT
>OX328014.1:37344592-37352092 GCA_946811545.1 Netelia fuscicornis | reverse complement strand
TTTTATTTGTTTTGTTTGTTTTATTTGTTTTATTTGTTTTATTTGTTTTATTTGTTTTATTTGTTTTATTTGTTTTATTTGTTTTATTTGTTTTATTTGTTTTAGTTGTTTTATTTGTTTTATTTATTTTATTTATTTTATTTATTTTATTTATTTTATTTATTTTATTTATTTTATTTACTTTATTTATTTTATTTATTTTATTTATTTTATTCATTTTATTTATTTTATTTATTTTATTTATTTTATTTATTTTATTTATTTTATTTATTTTATTTATTTTATTTATTTTATTTATTTTATTTATTTTATTTATTTTATTTATTTTATTTATTTTATTTATTTTATTTATTTTATTCATTTTATTTATTTTATTTATTTTATTTATTTTATTTATTTTATTTACTTTATTTATTTTATTTATTTTATTTGTTTTATTTATTTTATTTATTTTATTTATTTTATTTATTTTATTTATTTTATTTATTTTATTTATTTTATTTATTTTATTTAGTTTGTTTATTTTGTTTATTTTATTCATTTTATTTATTTTATTTATTTTATTTATTTTATTTATTTTATTTATTTTATTTATTTTATTTATTTTATTTATTTTATTTATTTTATTTATTTTATTCATTTTATTTATTTTATTTATTTTATTTATTTTATTTATTTTATTAATTTTATTAATTTTATTTATTTTATTTATTTTATTTATTTTATTTATTTTATTTATTTTATTTATTTTATTTATTTCATTTATTTCATTAATTTTATTTATTTTATTTATTTTATTTATTTTATTTATTTAATTAATTTTATTAATTTTATTAATTTTATTTATTTTATTTATTTTATTTATTTTATTTATTTTATTTATTTTATTTATTTTATTTATTTTATTTATTTTATTTATTTTATTTATTTTATTTATTTTATTTATTTTATTTATTTTATTTATTTTATTTATTTTATTTATTTTATTTATTTTATTTATTTTATTTATTTTATTTATTTTATTTATTTTATTTATTTTATTCATTTTATTTATTTTATTCATTTTATTTATTTTATTTATTTTATTTATTTTATTTATTTTATTTATTTTATTTATTTTATTTATTTTATTTATTTTATTTATTTTATTTATTTTATTCATTTTATTTATTTTATTTATTTTATTTATTTTATTTATTTTATTTATTTTATTTATTTTATTTATTTTATTTATTTTATTTATTTTATTTATTTTATTTAGTTTGTTTATTTTGTTTATTTCATTTATTTTATTTATTTTATTTATTTTATTTATTTTATTTATTTTATTTATTTTATTTATTTTATTTATTTTATTTACTTTATTTATTTTATTTATTTTATTTATTTTATTTATTTTATTTATTTTATTTATTTTATTTATTTCATTTATTTCATTTATTTTATTTATTTTATTTATTTTATTTATTTTGTTTATTTTATTTATTTTATTCATTTTATTTATTTTATTTATTTTATTTATTTTATTTATTTTATTTATTTTATTTATTTTATTTATTTTATTTATTTTATTTATTTTATTTATTTTATTTATTTTATTTATTTTATTTATTTTATTTATTTTATTAATTTTATTTACTTTATTTATTTTATTTATTGTATTTATTTAATTTAATTTATTTATTTTATTTATTTTATTAATTTTATTATTTTATTTATTTTATTTATTTTATTTATTTTATTTATTTTATTTATTTTATTTATTTCATTTATTTCATTTATTTTATTTATTTTATTTATTTTATTTATTTTATTTATTTTATTTATTTTGTTTATTTTATTTATTTTATTTATTTCATTTATTTTATTTATTTTATTTATTTTATTTATTTTATTTATTTTATTTATTTTATTTATTTTATTTATTGTATTTATTTTATTTATTTTATTTATTTTATTCATTTTATTTATTTTATTTATTTTATTTATTTTATTTATTTTATTTATTTTATTTATTTTATTTATTTTATTTATTTTATTTATTTTATTTATTTTATTTATTTTATTTATTTTATTTATTTTATTTATTTTATTTATTTTATTTATTTTATTTATTTTATTTATTTTATTTATTTTATTTATTTTATTTATTTTATTTATTTTATTTATTTTATTTATTTTATTTATTTTATTTATTTTATTTATTTTATTTATTTTATTTATTTTATTTATTTTATTTATTTTATTTATTTTATTTATTTTATTTATTTTATTTATTTTATTTATTTTATTTATTTTATTTATTTTATTTATTTTATTTATTTTATTTATTTTATTTATTTTATTTATTTTATTTATTTTATTTATTTTATTTATTTTATTTATTTTATTTATTTCATTAATTTTATTTATTTTATTTATTTTATTTATTTTATTTATTTTATTTATTTTATTTATTTTATTTATTTTATTTATTTTATTTATTTTATTTATTTTATTTATTTTATTTATTTTATTTATTTTATTTATTTTATTTATTTTATTTATTTTATTTATTTTATTTATTTCATTAATTTTATCAATTTTATTTATTTTATTTATTTTATTTATTTTATTTATTTTATTTATTTTATTTATTTTATTTATTTTATTTATTTTATTTATTTTATTTATTTTATTTATTTTATTTATTTTATTTATTTTATTTATTTTATTTATTTTATTTATTTCATTTATTTCATTTATTTCATTAATTTTATTTATTTTATTTATTTTATTTATTTTATTTATTTTATTTATTTTATTTATTTTATTTATTTTATTTATTTTATTTATTTTATTTATTTTATTTATTTCATTAATTTTATTAATTTTATTTATTTTATTTATTTTATTTATTTTATTTATTTTATTTATTTTATTTATTTTATTTATTTTATTTATTTTATTTATTTTATTTATTTTATTTATTTTATTTATTTTATTTATTTTATTTATTTTATTTATTTTATTTATTTTATTTATTTTATTTATTTTATTTATTTTATTTATTTTATTTATTTTATTTATTTTATTTATTTTATTTATTTTATTTATTTTATTTATTTTATTTGTTTTATTTATTTTATTTATTTTATTTGTTTTATTTGTTTTATTTGTTTTATTTGTTTTATTTGATTATTTGTTTTATTTGTTTTATTTGTTTTATTTGCTTTATTTGTTTTATTTGTTTTATTTACTTTATTTATTTTATTTATTTTATTTATTTTATTTATTTTATTTATTTTATTTATTTTATTTATTTTATTTATTTTATTTATTTTATTTATTTTATTTATTTTATTTATTTTATTTATTTTATTTATTTTATTTATTTTATTTATTTTATTTATTTTATTTATTTCATTTATTTCATTAATTTTATTTATTTTATTTATTTTATTTATTTTATTTATTTTATTTATTTCATTAATTTTATTAATTTTATTTATTTTATTTATTTTATTTATTTTATTTATTTTATTTATTTTATTTATTTTATTTATTTTATTTATTTTATTTATTTTATTTATTTTATTTATTTTATTTATTTTATTTATTTTATTTATTTTATTTATTTTATTTATTTTATTTATCTTATATATTTTATTTATTTTATTTATTTTATTTATTTTATTTATTTTATTTATTTTATTTATTTTATTTATTTTATTTATTTTATTTATTTTATTTATTTTATTTATTTTATTTACTTTATTTATTTTATTTATTGTATTTATTTTATTTAATTTATTTATTTTATTTATTTTATTAATTTTATTATTTTATTTATTTTATTTATTTTATTTATTTTATTTATTTTATTTATTTTATTTATATTATTAATGTTATTTATTTTATTTATTGTATTTACTTTATTTACTTTATTTATTTTATTTACTTTATTTATTTTATTTATTTTATTTATTTTATTTATTTTATTTATTTTATTTATTTTATTTATTTTATTTATTTTATTTATTTTATTTATTTTATTTATTTTATTTATTTTATTTATTTTATTTATTTTATTTATTTTATTTATTTTATTTATTTTATTTATTTTATTTATTTTATTTATTTTATTTATTTTATTTATTTTATTTATTTTATTTATTTTATTTATTTCATTTATTTTATTTATTTTATTTATTTTATTTATTTTGTTTATTTTATTTATTTTATTTATTTTATTTATTTTATTTATTTTATTTATTTTATTTATTTTATTTATTTTATTTATTTTATTTATTTTATTTATTTTATATATTTTATTTATTGTATTTATTTTATTTATTTTATTTATTTTATTCATTTTATTTATTTTATTTATTTTATTTATTTTATTTATTTTATTTATTTTATTTATTTTATTTATTTTATTTATTTTATTTATTTTATTTATTTTATTTATTTTATTTAATTTATTTATTTTATTTATTTTATTTATTTTATTTATTTTATTTATTTTATTTATTTCATTTATTTCATTAATTTTATTTATTTTATTTATTTTATTTATTTTATTTATTTTATTTATTTTATTTATTTTATTTATTTTATTTATTTTATTTATTTTATTTATTTTATTTATTTCATTAATTTTATTAATTTTATTTATTTTATTTATTTTATTTATTTTATTTATTTTATTTATTTTATTTATTTTATTTATTTTATTTATTTTATTTATTTTATTTATTTTATTTATTTTATTTATTTTATTTATTTTATTTATTTTATTTATTTCATTTATTTCATTAATTTTATTTATTTTATTTATTTTATTTATTTTATTTATTTTATTTATTTTATTTATTTTATTTATTTTATTTATTTTATTTATTTTATTTATTTTATTTATTTTATTTATTTTATTTATTTTATTTATTTTATTTATTTCATTAATTTTATTAATTTTATTTATTTTATTTATTTTATTTATTTTATTTATTTTATTTATTTTATTTATTTTATTTATTTTATTTATTTTATTTATTTTATTTATTTTATTTATTTTATTTATTTTATTTATTTTATTTATTTTATTTATTTTATTTATTTTATTTATTTTATTTATTTTATTTATTTTATTTATTTTATTTATTTTATTTATTTTATTTATTTTATTTATTTTATTTATTTTATTTATTTTATTTATTTTATTTATTTTATTTATTTTATTTATTTTATTTATTTTATTTATTTTATTTGTTTTATTTATTTTATTTATGTTATTTATTTTATTTGTTTTATTTGTTTTATTTGTTTTATTTGTTTTATTTGTTTTATTTGATTATTTGTTTTATTTGTTTTATTTGTTTTATTTGCTTTATTTGTGTTATTTGTTTTATTTATTTCATTTATTTTATTTATTTTATTTATTTTCTTTATTTTATTTATTTTATTTATTTTATTTATTTTATTTATTTTATTTATTTTATTTATTTTATTTATTTTATTTATTTTATTCATTTTATTTATTTTATTTATTTTATTTATTTTATTTATTTTATTTATTTTATTTATTTTATTTATTTTATTTATTTTATTTATTTTATTTATTTTATTTATTTTATTTATTTTATTTATTTTATTTATTTTATTTATTTTATTTATTTTATTTATTTTATTTATTTTATTTATTTTATTTATTTTATTTATTTTATTTATTTTATTTATTTTATTTATTTTATTTACTTTATTTATTTTATTTATTTTATTTATTTTATTTATTTTATTTATTTTATTTATTTTATTTATTTTATTTATTTTATTTATTTTATTTATTTTATTTATTTTATTTATTTTATTTATTTTATTTATTTTATTTATTTCATTTATTTTATTTATTTTATTTATTTTATTTATTTTATTTATTTTATTTATTTTATTTATTTTATTTATTTTATTTATTTTATTTATTTTATTTATTTTATTTATTTTATTTATTTTATTTATTTCATTTATTTCATTAATTTTATTTATTTTATTTATTTTATTTATTTTATTTATTTTATTTATTTTATTTATTTTATTTATTTTATTTATTTTATTTATTTTATTTATTTCATTAATTTTATTAATTTTATTTATTTCATTAATTTTATTAATTTTATTTATTTTATTTATTTTATTTATTTTATTTATTTTATTTATTTTATTTATTTTATTTATTTTATTTATTTTATTTATTTTATTTATTTTATTTATTTTATTTATTTTATTTATTTTATTTATTTTATTTATTTTATTTATTTTATTTATTTTATTTATTTTATTTATTTTATTTATTTTATTTATTTTATTTATTTTATTTATTTTATTTATTTTATTTATTTTATTTATTTTATTTATTTTATTTATTTTATTTATTTTATTTATTTTATTTATTTTATTTATTTTATTTATTTTATTTATTTTATTTATTTTATTTATTTTATTTATTTTATTTATTTTATTTATTTTATTTATTTTATTTATTTTATTTATTTTATTTATTTTATTTATTTTATTTATTTTATTTATTTTATTAATTTTATTAATTTTATTTATTTTATTTATTTTATTTATTTTATTTATTTTATTTATTTTATTTATTTTATTTATTTTATTTATTTTATTTATTTTATTTATTTTATTTATTTTATTTATTTTATTTATTTTATTTATTTTATTTATTTTATTTATTTTATTTATTTTATTTATTTTATTTATTTTATTTATTTTATTTATTTTATTTATTTTATTTATTTTATTTATTTTATTTATTTTATTTATTTTATTTATTTTATTTATTTTATTTATTTTATTTATTTTATTTATTTTATTTATTTTATTTATTTTATTTATTTTATTTATTTTATTTATTTTATTTATTTTATTTATTTTATTTATTTTATTTATTTTATTTATTTTATTTATTTTATTTATTTTATTTATTTTATTTATTTTATTTATTTTATTTATTTTATTTATTTTATTTATTTTATTTATTTTATTTATTTTATTTATTTTATTTATTTTATTTATTTTATTTATTTTATTTATTTTATTTATTTTATTTATTTTATTTATTTTATTTATTTTATTTATTTTATTTATTTTATTTATTTTATTTATTTTATTTATTTTATTTATTTTATTTATTTTATTTATTTTATTTATTTTATTTATTTTATTTGTTTTATTTATTTTATTTATTTTATTTGTTTTATTTGTTTTATTTGTTTTATTTGTTTTATTTGTTTTATTTGATTATTTGTTTTATTTGTTTTATTTGTTTTATTTGCTTTATTTGTTTTATTTGTTTTATTTATTTTATTTATTTTATTTATTTTATTTGTTTTATTTATTTTATTTATTTTATTTATTTTATTTATTTTATTTATTTTATCTATTTTATTTATTTTATTTATTTTATTTATTTTATTTTATTTATTTTATTTATTTTATTTATTT
>OX328014.1:37283392-37344392 GCA_946811545.1 Netelia fuscicornis | reverse complement strand
AGACGGCGCGTGGACCGATCGGGGCTCACGAGACGGCGCGTCGACCGATCGGGGCTCAGGAGACGGCGCGTGGACCGATCGGAGCGCAGGAGGCGGCGCGTGGATGGATCGGGGCTTAGGGAACGACGCGTGGATCGATCGGGGCTCAGGAGACGGCGCGTGGACCGATCGGGTCTCAGGAGGCCGCGCGTGGACAGATCATGACTCGGCGACGGCGCGTGGACCGATCGGGGCTCGGAGACTACGCGTGGACCGATCGGGGCTCGGAGACAGCGCGTGGACCGACTGGGGCTCAGGCGGTTGCGCGTGGACCAATTGGGGTTCGGCGACGGCGCGTGGACCGATCGGGGCTCAGGAGGCCGCGCGTGGACCGATCGGGGCTCAGGAAACGGCGCGTGGACCGATCGGGGCTCGGAGACGGCGCGTTAACCGATGGGGCTTAGGAGACCATGCGTGACCCGACCGGGGCTCGAAGACGGCGCGTGGACCGACTGGGGCTCAGGCGGTTTCGCGTGGACCAATTGGGGTTCGGCGACGGCGCGTGGACCGATCGGGGCTCAGGAGGCCGCGCGTGGACCGATCGGGGCTCAGGAAACGGCGCGTGGACCGATTGGGGCTCGTATACGGCGCGTGAACCAATCGGGCCTCAGGAGGCCGCACGTGGACCGATCGCGGCTCGGCGACGGCGCGTGGACCGATCGGGGCTCAGGAGGCCGCGCGTGGACCGATCATAGCTCGGCGACGGCGCGTGGAACGATCGGGGCTCGGAGCGGCGCGTAGAACGATCGCGGCTCGGCGACGGCGCGTGGACCGATCGGGGCTCAGGAGACGGCGCGTGGACCGATCGGGGCTCACGAGACGGCGCGTCGACCGATCGGGGCTCAGGAGACGGCGCGTGGACCGATCGGAGCGCAGGAGGCGGCGCGTGGACCGACCGGGGCTCAGGAGACAGTGAGTGGACGGATCGGGACTCAGGAGACGGCGCGTGAACCGATCGGCGCTCGGAGACGGGGCGTGGACCGATTGGGGTTTAACAGAGGACGCGTCGACCGATCGGGGCTCAGGAGACAGCGCGTGGACGGATCGAGTCTCAGGAGACGGTGCGTGAACCAATCGGTGCTCGGAGACGGGGCGTGGACCGATCGGGGCTTAGGAGACGGTGCGTGCACCGATCGGGGCTCGCGAGACTGCGCGTGGATGGATCGGGGCTTCGGGAACGACGCGTGGACCGATCGGGGCTCGGAGACGGGGCCTGGACCGATCGGGACTTAGGAGACAGCGCGTGGATGGATCGGGGCTTAGGGAACGACGCGTGGATCGATCGGGGCTCAGGAGACGGCGCGTGGACCGATCGGGGCTCGAAGACGGCGCGTGGACCGATCGGGTCTCAGGAGGCCGCGCGTGGACAGATCATGACTCGGCGACGGCGCGTGGACCGATCGGGGCTCGGAGACTACGCGTGGACCGATCGGGGCTCGGAGACAGCGCGTGGACCGACTGGGGCTCAGGCGGTTGCGCGTGGACCAATTGGGGTTCGGCGACGGCGCGTGGACCGATCGGGGCTCGGAGACGGCGCGTTAACCGATTGGGGCTTAGGAGACCATGCGTGACCCGACCGGGGCTCGAAGACGGCGCGTGGACCGATCGGGGCTCGGAGACGACGCGTGGACCGATCGGGGCTCGGAGACAGCGCGTGGACCGACTGGGGCTCAGGCGGTTTCGCGTGGACCAATTGGGGTTCGGCGACGGCGCGTGGACCGATCGGGGCTCAGGAGGCCGCGCGTGGACCGATCGGGGCTCAGGAAACGGCGCGTGGACCGATTGGGGCTCGTATACGGCGCGTGAACCAATCGGGCCTCAGGAGGCCGCACGTGGACCGATAGCGGCTCGGCGACGGCGCGTGGACCGATCGGGGCTCAGGAGGCCGCGCGTGGACCGATCATAGCTCGGCGACGGCGCGTGGAACGATTGGGGCTCGGAGCGGCGCGTAGAACGATCGCGGCTCGGCGACGGCGCGTGGAGAGATCGGGGCTCAGGAGGCTGCGCGTGGATCGATTGGGGCTCAGGAGACGGCGCGTGGACCGCTCGGGGCTCGAAGACGGCGCGTGGAACGATCAGGGCTCAGGAGACGTCACGTGAAATGATCGGCGCTCGGAGACGGCGCGTGGACCGATCGGGGCTTAGTACAAGGCGCTTGGACCGATCGGGGCTTAGGAGACGACGAGTGGACCGATCGGAGATCGGAGACGGTGCGTGGAACGATCGGGGCTCAGGAGACGGCGCGTGGACCGATCGGGGCTCAGGAGCCGGCGCGTGGACCTATTGGGGCTCGGATACGGCGCGTGAACCAACCGGGACTCAGAAGCCCGCGCGTGGACCGATCCCGGCTCGGCGACGGCGTGTGGACCGATGGGGCTCAGGAGCCGCGCGTGGACCGATCATGGCTCGGTGACGGCGCTTGGACCGATCGGGGCTTAGGTGACGATGCGTGGACCGATTGGGCTCAGGAAGCAGCGCCTGGACCCATCGTGGCTCGGAGACGGCGCGAGGAGGCATCTGGGCTTCGAAGACGACGCGTGGATCGATCGGAGCTCGGAGACGGCGCGTGAACCGACCGGGGCTCAGGAGGCCGCGCGTGGACCGATCATGGCTCGGTGACGGCGCGTGGACCGATCGGGGCTTAGGTGACGATGCGTGGACCGATCGGGGCTCACGAGCCGGCGCGTCGACCGATCGGGGCTCAGGAGACGGCGCGTGGACGGATCGTTCTCAGGAGACGGCGCGTGAACCGATCGGCGCTCGGAGACGGGGCCTGGACCGATCGGGACTTAGGAGACAGCGCGTGGATGGATCGGGGCTTAGGGAACGACGCGTGGATCGATCGGGGCTCAGGAGACGGCGCGTGGACCGATCGGGGCTCGAAGACGGCGCGTGGACCGATCGGGTCTCAGGAGGCCGCGCGTGGACAGATCATGACTCGGCGACGGCGCGTGGACCGATCGGGGCTCGGAGACTACGCGTGGACCGATCGGGGCTCGGAGACAGCGCGTGGACCGACTGGGGCTCAGGCGGTTGCGCGTGGACCAATTGGGGTTCGGCGACGGCGCGTGGACCGATCGGGGATCGGAGACGGCGCGTTAACCGATGGGGCTTAGGAGACCATGCGTGACCCGACCGGGGCTCGAAGACGGCGCGTGGACCGATCGGGGCTCGGAGACGACGCGTGGACCGATCGGGGCTCGGAGACAGCGCGTGGACCGACTGGGGCTCAGGCGGTTTCGCGTGGACCAATTGGGGCTCAGGCGGTTTCGCGTGGACCAATTGGGGTTCGGCGACGGCGCGTGGACCGATCGGGGCTCAGGAGGCCGCGCGTGGACCGATCGGGGCTCAGGAAACGGCGCGTGGACCGATTGGGGCTCGTATACGGCGCGTGAACCAATCGGGCCTCAGGAGGCCGCACGTGGACCGATCGCGGCTCGGCGACGGCGCGTGGACCGATCGGGGCTCAGGAGGCCGCGCGTGGACCGATCATAGCTCGGCGACGGCGCGTGGAACGATCGGGGCTCGGAGCGGCGCGTAGAACGATCGCGGCTCGGCGACGGCGCGTGGACCGATCGGGGCTCAGGAGGCTGCGCGTGGATCGATTGGGGCTCAGGAGACGGCGCGTGGACCGCTCGGGGCTCGAAGACGGCGCGTGGAACGATCAGGGCTCAGGAGACGTCACGTGAAATGATCGGCGCTCGGAGACGGCGCGTGGACCGATCGGGGCTCAGGAGAAGGCGCGTGGACCGATCGGGGCTTAGTAGAAGGCGCTTGGACCGATCGGGGCTTAGGAGACGACGAGTGGACCGATCGGAGATCGGAGACGGTGCGTGGAACGATCGGGGCTCAGGAGACGGCGCGTGGACCGATCGGGGCTCAGGAGCCGGCGCGTGGACCTATTGGGGCTCGGATACGGCGCGTGAACCAACCGGGACTCAGAAGCCCGCGCGTGGACCGATCCCGGCTCGGCGACGGCGTGTGGACCGATGGGGCTCAGGAGCCGCGCGTGGACCGATCATGGCTCGGTGACGGCGCGTGGACCGATCGGGGCTTAGGTGACGATGCGTGGACCGATTGGGCTCAGGAAGCAGCGCCTGGACCGATCGTGGCTCGGAGACGGCGCGAGGAGGCATCTGGGCTTCGAAGACGACGCGTGGATCGATCGGAGCTCGGAGACGGCGCGTGAACCGACCGGGGCTCAGGAGGCCGCGCGTGGACCGATCGAGGCTCAGGAGGCCACGCCTGGACTGATCGGGGCTCCGCGACGGCGCGTGGACCGATCGAGGCTCGGAGACGACGCGTGTACGGATCGGGGATTCGGCGACGACGCGTGGACCGATCCGGGCTCAGGAGACGGCGCGTGGACGGATCGGGGCTCGGAGACAGCGCGTGGAACGATCGGAGCTCAGGAGACGGCGCGTGAACCGATCGGCGCTCGGAGACGGCGCGTGGACCGATGGGGGATGAGGAGAAGGCGCGTGGACTGATCGGGGCTTAGGAGACGGCGCATAGACCGATCGGGGCTCGGAGACGGCGCGTGGAACGATCGGGGCTCAGGTGACGGCGCGTGAACCGTTCGGCGCTCGGAGACGGCGCATGGACCGATCGGGGCTTAGCAGAAGGCGCTTGGACCGATCGGGGTTTAGCAGAAGGCGCTTGGACCAATCGGGGCTTAGGAGACGGCGCGTGGACCGATCGAGGCTCGGCGACTGCGCGTGGAGCGATCGGGGCTCAGGAGACGGCGCGTGAACCAATCGGCGCTCCGAGACGGCGCGTGGACCGATCGGGGCTTAGGAGACGGCGCGTAGACCGATCGGGGCTCGGAGACGGCGCGTGGAACGATCGGGGCGCAGGTGACGGCGCGTGAACCGATCGGCGCTCGGAGACGGCGCGTGGACCGATCGGGGCTGAGGAGAAGGCACGTGGTCCGATCGGGGCTTATGAGATGGCGTGTGGACGTATCGGGGCTTAGGAGACGATGCGTGAACCGATCGGGGCTCAGGAGACGGCGCGTGGACCGATCGGGGCTCGGAGACGGCGCGTGGAACGATCGGAGGTCAGGTGACGGGGCGTGAAATGATCGGCGCTCTGAGACGGCGCGTCCACCGATCGGTGCTCGGAGACGGCGCGTGGACGGACCGCGGTTCAGAATGCGGTACGCGGACCGATCGGGGATCGGACACGGCGTGTTGACCGATCGAGGCTCGGAGACGACGCGTTTAAGGATCGGGAATCAGGAGACGACGCGTGGAACGATCCGGGCTCAGGAGACGAAACGTGGACCGATCGGGGCTCGGAGACGCCGTGTGGAACGATCGGGGCTCGGGTGACGGCGCGTGAACCGATCGGCGCTCGGAGACGGCACGTGGATCGATCGGGGATCGGGGACGGCGCGTGGAACGATCGCGGCTCGGAGTCGACGCGTTAGCCGATCGGGGCTTAGGAGACGATGCGTGGACCGATAGGGGCTCGGAGACGGCGCGTGGACCGACCGGGGTTTAGGAGAAGGCGCTTGGACCGAACGGGGCTTAGGAGACGGCGCGTGGACCGATCGGGGCTCGGAGACGGCGCGTGGAACGATCCGCGCTCAGGAGATGGCGCGTCAACCGATCGGCGCTCGGAGACGGCGCGTGGACCGATCGGGGCTTAGGAGACGGCGCGTGGACCGATCGGAGATCAGGAGATTACGCGTGGACCGATCGGGGTTGTGGAAGCGGCGCACGGACCGATCGTGGCTCGGAGACGGCGCGTGGAGGCATCGGGGCTTTGAAGACGACGCGTGGGCCGATCGGGGCTCAGGAGACGACGCGTGGATCGATCGGGGCTCAGGAGACGACGCGTCGAACAATCGGGGCTCAGGAGACGGCGCGCGAACCGACTGGGGCTCAGGAGAATCGCGTGGATCGATCGGGGCTCCAGAGGCGCCGCGTGGACCGATTGGGACTAGGAGACGGTGCGTGAACCGTTCGGGGCTCGGAGACGGCGCGTGGACCGATCGGGGCTCGGAGACGACGCGTAGACCGATCGGTGCTCGGAGACAGCGTGTGGACCGACTGGGGCTCGGAGACGGCGCGTGGACCGATCGTGGTTTAGGAGAAGGCGCGTGGAATGATCGGGGTTCAGGAGACGGCGCGAGGAGCGATCGGGGCTCAGGAGAAGACGCGTCAATTGATCGGGGCTCAGGACACGACGCGGGGACGGATCGGGGCTTGGAGACGGCGCGAGGACCGATTGGGGCTTAGGAGACGACGCGTGGACCGATCGGGCCTCAGGAGACGGCGCGTGGACCGATCGGGACTCAGGAGACGGCGCGTGGATCGATTGGGGCGTGGATACGGCGCGTGACGCGACCGGGGTTCAGGAGGCCGCGCGTGGAGCGATCATGGCTCGGCGACGGCGCGTGGACCGATCGGGGCTCGGAGACGGCGCGTGAACCGACCGGGGCTCAGGAGACGGCGCGTGGACCGATCGGGGCTCGGAGACGGCACGTTAACCGATCGGGGCTTAGGAGACGATGCGTGGACCGATCGGGCTCGGAGCCGGCGTGTGAACCGATCGGCGCTCAGGAGGCTGCGCGTGGACCGATCGAGGCTCGGCGACGGCGCGTGGACCGATCGGGGCTCGGAGACGACGCGTGTACAGATCAGGGCTTGGTGACGGCGCGTTTACCGATAGCAGCTCGGAGACGGCCCGTGGACGGATCGCGGCTTAGGAGACGGCGCGTGGACCGATCGGGGCTCAGGAGAGGGTGCGTGGACTGATCGAGGCTCGGCGACGGCGCGTGGACCGATCGGGGCTCGGAGACGACGCGTGTACAGATCAGGGCTTGGTGACGGCGCGTTTACCGATAGCAGCTCGGAGACGACCCGTGGACGGATCGCAGCTTAGGAGACGGCGCGTGGACCGATCGGGGCTCGGAGACAGCGCGTGGACCGACTGGGACTAAGGCGGTTGCGCGTGGACCAATTGGGGTTCGGCGACGGCGCGTGGACCGCTCGGCGCTCGGAGACGGCGCGTTAACCGATCGGGGCTTAGGAGACGACGCGTGAACCGATCGGGGCTCGAAGACGGGGCGTGGACCGATCGGGGCTCAGGAGACGGCGCGTGGACCGATTGGGGCTCGGGAGACTGCGCGTGGATGGATCGGGGCTTAGGGAACGACGCGTGGACCGATCGGGGCTCAGGAGACGGCGCGTGGACCGATCGGGGCTCACGAGACGTCGCGTCGACCGATCGGGGCTCAGGAGACGGCGCGTGGACCGATCGGAGCGCAGGAGGCGGCGCGTGGACCGACCGGGGCTCAGGAGACAGTGAGTGGACGGATCGGGACTCAGGAGACGGCGCGTGAACCGATCGGCGCTCGGAGACGGGGCGTGGACCGATTGGGGTTTAACAGAGGACGCGTCGACCGATCGGGGCTCAGGAGACAGCGCGTGGACGGATCGAGTCTCAGGAGACGGTGCGTGAACCAATCGGTGCTCGGAGACGGGGCGTGGACCGATCGGGGCTTAGGAGACGGTGCGTGCACCGATCGGGGCTCGCGAGACTGCGCGTGGATGGATCGGGGCTTCGGGAACGACGCGTGGACCGATCGGGGCTCGGAGACGGCGCGTGGACCGATCGGGGCTCACGAGACGGCGCGTCGACCGATCGGGGCTCAGGAGACGGCGCGTGGACGGATCGTTCTCAGGAGACGGCGCGTGAACCGATCGGCGCTCGGAGACGGGGCCTGGACCGATCGGGACTTAGGAGACAGCGCGTGGATGGATCGGGGCTTAGGGAACGACGCGTGGATCGATCGGGGCTCAGGAGACGGCGCGTGGACCGATCGGGGCTCGAAGACGGCGCGTGGACCGATCGGGGCTCGGAGACTACGCGTGGACCGATCGGGGCTCGGAGACAGCGCGTGGACCGACTGGGGCTCAGGCGGTTGCGCGTGGACCAATTGGGGTTCGGCGACGGCGCGTGGACCGATCGGGGCTCGGAGACGGCGCGTTAACCGATTGGGGCTTAGGAGACCATGCGTGACCCGACCGGGGCTCGAAGACGGCGCGTGGACCGATCGGGGCTCGGAGACGACGCGTGGACCGATCGGGGCTCGGAGACAGCGCGTGGACCGACTGGGGCTCAGGCGGTTTCGCGTGGACCAATTGGGGTTCGGCGACGGCGCGTGGACCGATCGGGGCTCAGGAGGCCGCGCGTGGACCGATCGGGGCTTGGCGACGGCGCGTGGACCGATCGGGGCTCAGGAGGCCGCGCGTGGACCGATCATAGCTCGGCGACGGCGCGTGGAACGATTGGGGCTCGGAGCGGCGCGTAGAACGATCGCGGCTCGGCGACGGCGCGTGGGCGGACCGTGGCTTAGAATGCGTCACGCGGACCGATCGGGGCTCGGATACGGCGTGTGGACCGATCGGGGCTCGGAGACGCCGCGTGGACCGATCGGGGCTTAGGAGACGACGCGTTTACGGATCGGGGATCAGGAGACGACGCGTGGAACGATCCGGGCTCAGGAGACGGAGCGTGGACCGATCGGGACTCGGAGACGGCGTGTGGAACGATCGGGGCTCGGGTGACGGCGCGTGAACGGATCGGCGCTCGGAGACGGCGCGTGGATCGATCGGGGATCGGGGACGGCGCGTGGAACGATCGGGGCTCGGAGTCGACGCGTTAGCCGATCGGGGCTTAGGAGACGATGCGTGAGCCGATCGGGGGTCGGAGACGGCGCGAGGACCGACCGGAGTTTAGGAGAAGACGCTTGGACCGAACGGGGCTTAGGAGACGGCGCGTGGACCGATCGGGGCTCCGGAGACGGCGCGCGGACCGACTGGGGCTCAGGAGACTCGCGTAGATCGATCGGGGCTCCGGAGGCGCCGCGTGGACCGATTGGGATCAGGAGACGACGCGTGGACCGATCGGGCGTAGGAGACGACGCGTGTACCTATCGGAGATCAGGAGATGACGCGTGGACCGATCGGGGTTGTGGAAGCGGCGCACGGACCGATCGTGGCTCGGAGACGGCGCGTGGAGGCATCGGGGCGTTGAAGACGACGCGTGGACCGATCGGGGCTCAGGAAACGGCGTGTGGCGCGATCGGGGCTCTGGAGACGACGCGTGGATCGATCAGGGCTCAGGAGACGACGCGTCGACCAATCAGGGCTCAGGAGACGGCGAGCGGACCGACTGGGGCTCAGGAGACTCGCGTGGATCGATCGGGGCTCCGGAGGCGCCGCGTGGACCGATTGGGATCAGGAGACGGTGCGTGAACCGTTCGGGGCTCGGAGACGGCGCGTGGACCGATCGGGGCTCAGGAGACGGCGCGTGGACCGATCGCGGCACGGAGACGGCGCGTGGACCGATCGGGGCTTAGGAGACGGCGCGTGGACCGATCATGGCTCGGCGACGGCGCGTGGACCGATCGGGGTTTGGATACGACGCGTGGACCGATCGGGGCTCGGAGACAGCGCGTGGACCAACCGGGGCTCAGGCGGTTGAGCGTGGACCAACTGGGGTTCGGCAACGGCGCGTGGACCGATCCGGGCTCAGGAGACGGCGCGTGGACCGATCGGGGCTCGGAGAAGTCGCGTGGAGCGATCGGGGCTCAGGAGACGGCGCGTGAACCGATCGGCGCTCGGAGACGGCGCGTGGACCGATCGGGGCTTAGGAGACGGCGAGTGCACCGATCGGGGCTCGGAGACGGGTCGTGGACAGATTGGGGCTTAGGAGACGGCGCGTGGACCGATCGGGGCTCGGAGACGGCGTGTGGACCGATCGGGGATCAGGAAACGGCGCGTGGAGCGATCGGGGCTCAGGAGGCGGCGCGTGGATCGATCGGGGCTCAGGAGACGACGCGTCGATGGATCGGGGCTTAGGAGCCGACGCGTGGACCGATTGGGGCTCAGGAGACGGCGCGTGGATCGATCGGGGCTGGGAGACGGCGCGTGGATCAATCGGGGCTTAGGAGACGGCGCATGGACCGATCGGGGCTTAGGAGACGACGCGTGGATGGAGCGGGGCTCGGAGACGGCGCGTGGATGGACCGTGGCTTAGAATGCGGCACGCGGACCGATCGGGGCTCGGAGACGGCGCGTGGAACGATCGGGTCTAGGAGACGGCGCGTTAAATGATCGGCGCTCGGAGACGCCGCGTGGACCGATTGGGGCTTAGGAGATGGCGCGTGGACCGATCGGGGCGCAGGAAGCGGCGCCTGGACCGATCGTGGCTCGGAGACGGCGCGTGGAGGCATCCGTGCTAAGAAGACGACGCATTGACCGAGCGGGGTTCAGGAGACGGCGCGAGGAGCGATCGGGGCTCAGGAGAAGACACGTCAATTGATCGGGGCTCCGGAGACGACGCCTCGACGGAGTGGGGCTCAGGAGGCGGCACGAGAAGCGATCGGGGCTCAGGAGAAGACGCGTCAATTGATCGGGGCTCAGGAGACGCCGCGTCGACGAATCGGGGCTTAGGAGACGACGCGTGGACCGATCGGGGCTCAGGAGACGGCGCGTCGACCGACCGGAGCTCAGGAGATTCGCGTGGATCGATCGGGGCTCCGTAGGCGGCGCGTGGACCGATCGGGGCTCAGGAGGCCGCGCGAGAACCGATCGCGGCTCGGCGACGGCGCGTGGCCCGATCGGGGCTTAGGAGACGGCGCGTGCACCGATCGGGGCCCGGAGACGGGTCGTGGACAGATTGGGGATTAGGAGACGGCGCGTGGACCGATCGGGGCTGGGAGACGGCACGTGGACAGATCGGGGCTCGGAGACAGCGCGTGGACCGACTGTGGCTCAGGCGGTTTCGCGTGGACCAATTGGGGTTCGGCGACGGCGCGTGGACCGATCGGGGCTCAGAAGACGGCGCGTGGACCGATCGGGGCTCAGGAGACGACGCGTGGACCGATCGGGGCTCAGGAGACGGCGCGTGCACCGATCGGGGCTCGGAGAAGGCGCGTGGACCGATCGTGGCTCAGGAAGCGGCGCCTGGACCGATCGTGGGCCGGAGACGGCGCGAGAAGGCATCTGGGCTTACAAGACGACGCGTGGATCGATCGGGGCTCGGAGACGGCGCATGAACCGACCGGGGCTCAGGAGACGGCGCGTGGACTGATCGGGGCTCGGAAACGGCCCGTTAACCGATCGGGGCTCAGGTGACGATGCGTGGACCGATCGGGGCTCGGAGACGGCGCGTGGACCAACCGGGGCTAAGGCGGCCGCGCGTGGACCGATCGAGGCTCGGCGACGGCGCATGAACCGACCGGGGCTCATGAGACGACGCGTAGACCGATCGGGGCTCCGGTGGCGACGCGTGGACCGATTGGAGAGCAGGAGATGGTGCGTGGACCGATCGGGGCCCGGAGACGGCGCGTGGACCGATCGGGGCTTAGGAGACGACGCGTGGAAGCATCGGGGCTAAGAAGACGACGCATGGACCGAGCGGGGCTCAGGAGACGGCGCGAGGAGCGATCGGGGCTCTGGAGAAGCCGCGTCAATTGATCGGGGCTCAGGAGACGACGCGGCGACGGATCGGGGCTTAGGAGACGACGCGTGGACCGATTGGGGCTTAGGAGACGACGTGTGGACCGATCGGGGCTTAGGAGACGGCACGAGATTCGATCGGTGCACAGGAGACGGCGCGTGAACCGGTCGGGGCTTAGGAGACGGCGCGTCGACCGATCGGGGCTCAGGATGCGGCGCGTGGACCCATCGGGGCTCGGAGACGGTCCGTGGAGCGATAGGGGCTTAGGAGACGGCGCGTGAACCGATCGGCGCTCGGAGACGGCGCGTGGACCGATGGGGGATGAGGAGAAGGCGCGTGGACTGATCGGGGCTTAGGAGACGGCGCATAGACCGATCGGGGCTCGGAGACGGCGCGTGGAACGATCGGGGCTCAGGTGACGACGCGTGAACCGATCGGCGCTCGGAGACGGCGCGTGGACCGATCGGGGCTTAGCAGAAGGCGCTTGGACCGATCGGGGTTTAGCAGAAGGCGCTTGGACCAATCGGGGCTTAGGAGACGGCGCGTGGACCGATCGAGGCTCGGCGACTGCGCGTGGAGCGATCGGGGCTCAGGAGACGGCGCGTGAACCAATCGGCGCTCCGAGACGGCGCGTGGACCGATCGGGGCTTAGGAGACGGCGCGTAGACCGATCGGGGCTCGGAGACGGCGCGTGGAACGATCGGGGCGCAGGTGACGGCGCGTGAACCGATCGGCGCTCGGAGACGGCGCGTGGAACGATCGGGGCTCAGGAGACGGCGCGTGAATCGATCGGCGCTCGGAGACGGCGCGTGGACCGACTGGGGCACAGCCGATGGCGCGTGGATCAATTGGGGTTCGGCGACGGCGCGTGGACCGATCCGGGCTCAGGAGACGGCGCGTGGACCGATCGGGGCTCGGAGACAGCGCGTGGACCGACTGGGGCTCAGGCGGTTTCGCGTAGACCAATTGGGGTTCGGCGACGGCGCGTTGACCGATCGGGGCTTAGGAGACGGCGCGTGCACCGATCGGGGCCCGGAGACGGGTCGTGGAAAGATTGGGGATTAGGAGACGGCGCGTGGACCGATCGGGGCTGGCAGACGGCACGTGGACCAATGGGGGCTTAGGAGACGACGCGTGGACCGATCGGGGCTCAGGAGACGGCGCGTGGACCGATCGGGGCTCAGGAGACGGCGCGTGGACCGATTGGGGCTCGGATACGGCGCGTGAACCAATCGGGGCTCAGGAGGCCGCGCGTGGACCGATCGCGGCTCGGCGACGGCCCGTGGACCGATCGGGGCTCAGGAGGCCGCGCGTGGACCGATCATGGCTCGGCGACGGCGCGTGGACCGATCGGGGCTCGGAGACGATGCGTGGACCGATCGGGGCCTAGGAGACAACGCGTGGACCGATCGTGGCTCAGAAAGCGGCGCCTGGACCGATCGTGGCCCGGAGACGGCGCGAGAAGGCATCTGGGCTTACAAGACGACGCGTAGATCGAACGGGGCTCGGAGACGGCGCACGAACCGGCCGGGGCTCAGGGGACGGCGCGTGGACTGATCGGGGCTCGGAAACGGCGCGTTAACCGATCGGGGCTTAGGAGACGGCGCGTGAACGTATCGGGGCTTAGGAGAGGATGCGTTGACCGATCGGGGCTCATGAGACGGCGCGTAGACCGATCGGGGGTCAGGAGACGGCGCGTGGACCGATCGGTGCTCGGAGACAGCGCGTGGGCGGACCGTGGCTTAGAATGCGTCACGCGGACCGATCGGGGCTCGGATACGGCGTGTGGACCGATCGGGGCTCGGAGACGCCGTGTGGACTGATCGGGGCTCGGAAACGGCCCGTTAACCGATCGGGGCTCAGGTGACGATGCGTGGACCGATCGTGGCTCGGAGACGGCGCGTGGACCAACCGGGGCTAAGGCGGCCGCGCGTGGACCGATCGAGGCTCGGCGACGGCGCATGAACCGACCGGGGCTCATGAGACGACGCGTAGACCGATCGGGGCTCCGGTGGCGACGCGTGGACCGATTGGAGAGCAGGAGATGGTGCGTGGACCGATCGGGGCCCGGAGACGGCGCGTGGACCGATCGGGGCTTAGGAGACGACGCGTGGAAGCATCGGGGCTAAGAAGACGACGCATGGACCGAGCGGGGCTCAGGAGACGGCGCGAGGAGCGATCGGGGCTCTGGAGAAGCCGCGTCAATTGATCGGGGCTCAGGAGACGACGCGGCGACGGATCGGGGCTTAGGAGACGACGCGTGGACCGATTGGGGCTTAGGAGACGACGTGTGGACCGATCGGGGCTTAGGAGACGGCACGAGATTCGATCGGTGCACAGGAGACGGCGCGTGAACCGGTCGGGGCTTAGGAGACGACGCGTCGGCCGATCGGGGCTCAGGACAAGGGGTGTGGACCGTTCGGAGCTCAGGAGACGGCGCGTGGACCGATCGGGGTTCGGCGATGGCGCGTGGACCGATCGGGGCTCGGAGACGACGCGTGTACGGATCGAGGCTTCGAGACGGCGCGTGGACCGATCGGAGCTCGGAGACGGCCCGTGGGCAGATCGGGGCTTAGGAGACGGCACGTGGACTAATTGGGGCTTAGGAGAACATACGTGGACCGATCGGGGCTCGGAAACGGCGCATGGACCGATCGGAGCTCGGAGACGACGCGTGGAGCGGTCGGGGCTCAGGAGAAGACGCGTGGATCGATCGGGGCTCAGGAGACGACGCGTCGACGGATCGGGGCTTAGGAGACGACGCGTGGACCGATCGGGGCTTAGGAGCCGACGCGTGGACCGATCCGGGCTCAGGAGACGGCGCGGGGACCGATCGGGGCTCGAGGACGGCGCGTGGAACGATCCGGGTTTAGGAGACGGCGCGTGGACTGATCGGGGTTCAGGAGCCTCGCGTGGATCGATCGGGGCTCCGGAGGCGCCGCGTTGACCCATGGGGCTCAGGAGCCGGTGCGTGAACCGATCGTCGCTCGGAGACGGCACGTGGACCGATCGGGGCTTAGGAGAAGGCGCGTGGACCGATCGGGGCTTAGGAGACGGCGCGTGGACCGATCGGGGCTCGGAGATGGCGCGTGGAACGATCGGGGCTCAGGAGACGTCGCGTGGACCGATCATGGCTCGGCGACAGCGCGTGGACCAATCGGTGCTCGGAGACGACGCGTGGACCGATCGGGGCTCGGAGACAGCGCGTTGACCGACTGGGGGTCAGGCCGTTGCGCGTGGACCGATCGGGGCTTGGAGCCGGCGCGTTAACCGACCGGGGCTCAGGAGACGACGCGTCGACCGGTCGGGGCTTAGGAGACGAAGCCTCGACCGATCGGGGCTTAGGAGGCGGCGCGTGGAACGATCGGGGCTCAGAATACGGCGCGTGAACCGATCGGCGCTCGGAGACGGCGCGTCGACCGATCGGGGCTCGGAGACGGCGTGTGGACCGATCGGGGATCAGGAAACGGCACGTGGAGCGATCGGGGCTCAGGAGGCGGCGCGTGGATCAATCGGGGCTCAGGAGGCGACGCGTCGACGGATCGGGGCTTAGGAGAAGACGCGTGGACCGATCGGGTATTAGGGGACGACGCGTGGACCGATCGGTGCTCGAAGACGGCGCGTGGATCGATCGGGGCTTAGGAGACGGCGCGTGGACCGATTGGGGCTTAGGAGACGGAGCGAGGACCGATCGGGGATCTGGAAGCGACGCATATACCGATCGTGGCTCGGAGACGGCGCGTGGAGGCATCGGGGCTAAGAAGACGACGCAGGGACCGAGCGGGGCTCAGGAGACGGAGCGAGGAGCGATCGGGGCTCAGGAGAAGACGCGTCAATTGATCGGGGCTCAGAAATCGGCGCGTGGAGCGATCGGGGCTCAGGAGACGACGCGTGGATCGATCGTGGCTCAGGAAACGACGCGTCGACCGATCGGGGCTTAGGAGACGGCGCGTGGGCCGATCGGAGCTCGGAGACGGCGCGTGGACCGATCGGGTCTTTGGAGACGGCGCGTCGACCGATCGGGGCTCAGGATGCGGCGCGTGGACCCATCGGGGCTCGGAGACGGTCCGTGGAGCGATAGGGGCTTAGGAGACGGCGCGTGAACCGATCGGCGCTCGGAGACGGCGCGTGGACCGATGGGGGATGAGGAGAAGGCGCGTGGACTGATCGGGGCTTAGGAGACGGCGCATAGACCGATCGGGGCTCGGAGACGGCGCGTGGAACGATCGGGGCTCAGGTGACGGCGCGTGAACCGATCGGCGCTCGGAGACGGCGCGTGGACCGATCGGGGCTTAGCAGAAGGCGCTTGGACCGATCGGGGTTTAGCAGAAGGCGCTTGGACCAACCGGGGCTTAGGAGACGGCGCGTGGACCGATCGAGGCTCGGCGACTGCGCGTGGAGCGATCGGGGCTCAGGAGACGGCGCGTGAACCAATCGGCGCTCCGAGACGGCGCGTGGACCGATCGGGGCTTAGGAGACGGCGCGTAGACCGATCGGGGCTCGGAGACGGCGCGTGGAACGATCGGGGCGCAGGTGACGGCGCGTGAACCGATCGGCGCTCGGAGACGGCGCGTGGAACGATCGGGGCTCAGGAGACGGCGCGTGAATCGATCGGCGCTCGGAGACGGCGCGTGGACCGACTGGGGCACAGCCGATGGCGCGTGGATCAATTGGGGTTCGGCGACGGCGCGTGGACCGATCCGGGCTCAGGAGACGGCGCGTGGACCGATCGGGGCTCGGAGACAGCGCCTGGACCGACTGGGGCTCAGGCGGTTTCGCGTAGACCAATTGGGGTTCGGCGACGGCGCGTTGACCGATCGGGGCTTAGGAGACGGCGCGTGCACCGATCGGGGCCCGGAGACGGGTCGTGGACAGATTGGGGATTAGGAGACGGCGCGTGGACCGATCGGGGCTGGCAGACGGCACGTGGACCAATGGGGGCTTAGGAGACGACGCGTGGACCGATCGGGGCTCAGGAGACGGCGCGTGGACCGATCGGGGCTCAGGAGACGGCGCGTGGACCGATTGGGGCTCGGATACGGCGCGTGAACCAATCGGGGCTCAGGAGGCCGCGCGTGGACCGATCGCGGCTCGGCGACGGCCCGTGGACCGATCGGGGCTCAGGAGGCCGCGCGTGGACCGATCATGGCTCGGCGACGGCGCGTGGACCGATCGGGGCTCGGAGACGATGCGTGGACCGATCGGGGCCTAGGAGACAACGCGTGGACCGATCGTGGCTCAGGAAGCGGCGCCTGGACCGATCGTGGCCCGGAGACGGCGCGAGAAGGCATCTGGGCTTACAAGACGACGCGTAGATCGAACGGGGCTCGGAGACGGCGCACGAACCGGCCGGGGCTCAGGGGACGGCGCGTGGACTGATCGGGGCTCGGAAACGGCGCGTTAACCGATCGGGGCTTAGGAGACGGCGCGTGAACGTATCGGGGCTTAGGAGAGGATGCGTTGACCGATCGGGGCTCATGAGACGGCGCGTAGACCGATCGGGGGTCAGGAGACGGCGCGTGGACCGATCGGTGCTCGGAGACAGCGCGTGGGCGGACCGTGGCTTAGAATGCGTCACGCGGACCGATCGGGGCTCGGATACGGCGTGTGGACCGATCGGGGCTCGGAGACGCCGTGTGGACCGATCGGGGCTTAGGAGACGACGCGTTTACGGATCGGGGATCAGGAGACGACGCGTGGAACGATCCGGGCTCAGGAGACGGAGCGTGGACCGATCGGGACTCGGAGACGGCGTGTGGAACGATCGGGGCTCGGGTGACGGCGCGTGAACGGATCGGCTCTCGGAGACGGCGCGTGGATCGATCGGGGATCGGGGACGGCGCGTGGAACGATCGGGGCTTAGGAGACGGCACGTGGATCGATCGGGGCTCAGGAGACGACGCGTCGACCGTTCGGGGCTCAGGAGACGGCGCGCGGACCGGCCGGGGCTCAGGAGCCTAGCGTGGATCGATCGGGGCTCCGGAGGCGGCGCGTGGACCGATTGGAGAGCAGGAGATGGTGCGTGGACCGATCGGCGCCCGGAGACGGCGCGTGGACCGATCGGGGCTTAGGAGACGACGCGTGGAGGCATCGGGGCTAAGAAGACGACGCATGGACCGAGCGGGGCTCAGGAGACGGCGCGAGGAGCGATCGGGGCTCTGGAGAAGCCGCGTCAATTGATCGGGGCTCAGGAGACGACGCGGCGACGGATCGGGGCTTAGGAGACGACGCGTGGACCGATTGGGGCTTAGGAGACGACGTGTGGACCGATCGGGGCTTAGGAGACGGCACGAGATTCGATCGGTGCACAGGAGACGGCGCGTGAACCGGTCGGGGCTTAGGAGACGACGCGTCGGCCGATCGGGGCTCAGGACAAGGGGTGTGGACTGTTCGGAGCTCAGGAGACGGCGCGTGCACCGATCGGGGCTTAGGAGACGGCACGTGGATCGATCGGGGCTCAGGAGACGACGCGTCGACCGTTCGGGGCTCAGGAGACGGCGCGCGGACCGGCCGGGGCTCAGGAGCCTAGCGTGGATCGATCGGGGCTCCGGAGGCGGCGCGTGGACCGATTGGAGAGCAGGAGATGGTGCGTGGACCGATCGGGGCCCGGAGACGGCGCGTGGACCGATCGGGGCTTAGGAGACGACGCGTGGAGGCATCGGGGTTAAGAAGACGACGCATGGACCGAGCGGGGCTCAGGAGACGGCGCGAGGAGCGATCGGGGCTCTGGAGAAGCCGCGTCAATTGATCGGGGCTCAGGAGACGACGCGGCGACGGATCGGGGCTTAGGAGACGACGCGTGGACCGATTGGGGCTTAGGAGACGACGTGTGGACCGATCGGGGCTTAGGAGACGGCACGAGATTCGATCGGTGCACAGGAGACGGCGCGTGAACCGGTCGGGGCTTAGGAGACGACGCGTCGGCCGATCGGGGCTCAGGACAAGGGGTGTGGACTGTTCGGAGCTCAGGAGACGGCGCGTGGATCGATCGGGGTTCGGCGATGGCGCGTGGACCGATCGGGGCTCGGAGACGACGCGTGTACGGATCGAGGCTTCGAGACGGCGCGTGGACCGATCGGAGCTCGGAGACGGCCCGTGGGCAGATCGGAGCTTAGGAGACGGCGCGTGGACTAATTGGGGCTTAGGAGCACATACGTGGACCGATCGGGGCTCGGAAACGGCGCATGGACCGATCGGAGCTCGGAGACGACGCGTGGAGCGGTCGGGGCTCACGAGAAGACGCGTGGATCGATCGGGGCTCAGGAGACGACGCGTCGACGGATCGGGGCTTAGGAGACGACGCGTGGACCGATCGGGGCTTAGGAGCCGACGCGTGGACCGATCCGGGCTCAGGAGACGGCGCGTGGACCGATCGGGGCTCGAGGACGGCGCGTGGAACGATCCGGGTTTAGGAGACGGCGCGTGGACTGATCGGGGTTCAGGAGCCTCGCGTGGATCGATCGGGGCTCCGGAGGCGCCGCGTTGACCCATGGGGCTCAGGAGCCGGTGCGTGAACCGATCGTCGCTCGGAGACGGCACGTGGACCGATCGGGGCTTAGGAGAAGGCGCGTGGACCGATCGGGGCTTAGGAGACGGCGCGTGGACCGATCGGGGCTCGGAGATGGCGCGTGGAACGATCGGGGCTCAGGAGACGTCGCGTGGACCGATCATGGCTCGGCGACAGCGCGTGGGCCAATCGGTGCTCGGAGACGACGCGTGGACCGATCGGGGCTCGGAGACAGCGCGTTGACCGACTGGGGGTCAGGCGGTTGCGCGTGGACCGATCGGGGCTTGGAGACGGCGCGTTAACCGACCGGGGCTCAGGAGACGACGCGTCGACCGGTCGGGGCTTAGGAGACGAAGCCTCGACCGATCGGGGCTTAGGAGACGGCGCGTGGACCGATCGGGGCTTAGGAGACGGCGCGTCGACCGATCGGGGCTCAGGATGCGGCGCGTGGACCCATCGGGGCTCGGAGACGGTCCGTGGAGCGATAGGGGCTTAGGAGACGGCGCGTTGACTGATCGGGGCGCGGGAAGCGGCGCCTGAACCGATCTGGCTCGGAGACGGCGCGTGGAGCCATCGGGGCTTAGAAGACGACGCATGGATCGATCGGGGCTCAGGAAACGGCGCGTGGACCGATTGGAGCTCGGAGACGACGCGTGGACCGACTGGGGCTCAGGTCGTTGCCCGTGGACCAATTGGGGGTTCGGCGACGGCGGGTGGACCGATCGCGGCTCGGAGACGGCGCGTGAACCGACCGGGGCTCATGAGACGGCGCGTAGACCGATCGGGGCTCCGGCGGCGATGCGTGGACCGATCGGGGCTCGGAGACGGCGCGTGGACCGACCGGGGCTAAGGAGGCCGCGCGTGAACCGACCGGGGCTCATGAGACGGAGCGTAGACCGATCGGGGCTCCGGCGGCGACGCGTGGACCGATCGGGGCCCAGGAAACGGCGCGTGGATCGATCGGTGCTCGAAGACGACGCGGGGACCGACCGGGGCTCAGGAGCCGATGCGTGGATCGATCGGGGCTCAGGAGGCGGCGCGTAGACCCATCGGGGCTCGGAGACGGCACGTGGACCGATCAGGGCTTAGGAGACGACGCGTGGACCGATCGGGGCTCAGGAGACGGCGCGTGGACCGATCGGTGCTCGGAGACGGCGCGTGGACCGATTGGGGCTCAGGAGGCAGCGCGTTGACCGATCATGGCTCGGCGACGGCACGTGGACCGATCGGGGCTCGGAGACAGCGCGTGGACCGACTGGGACTCAGGCGGTTGCGCGTGGACCAATTGGGGTTCGCGACGGCGCGTGGACCACTCGGCGCTCGGAGACGGCGCGTTAACCGATCGGGGCTTAGGAGACAATGCGTGAACCGAGCGGGGCACGGAGACGGCGCGTGGGCCGATCGGGGCTTAGGAGACAACGCGTGGACCGATGGGGGCTCGGAGACGGCGCGTGGACCGACCGGGGCTCAGGAGGACGCGCGTGGACCGATCGGGGCTCGGCGACGGCGCGTGGACCGATCGAGTCTAGGAGACGACGCGTCAACCGATCGGGGCTCAGATGACGGCGCGCGGACCGACCGGGGCTCAGGAGACTCGCTTAGATCGATCGGGGCTCCGGAGACGCAGCGTGAAGCGATGGGGATCAGGAGACGGTGCGCGGACCGATCGGGGCTCGGAGACGGCGCGTGGACCGATCGGGGCTTAGGAGACGACGCGTGGACCGATCGGGGCGTAGGACACGACGCGTGTACCTATCGGGGCTCACGAGACAGCGTGTGGACCGATTGGGGCTCAGGAGACGGCGCGTGGACCGATCGGGGCTCGGGGACGGCGCGTTGAACGATCGGAGCTCAGGTGACGGGGCGTGAAATGACCGGCGCTCTGAGACGGCGCGTGGACCGATCGGTGCTCGGAGACGGCGCGTGGACGGACCGCGGCTCAGAATGCGGTACGCGGACCGATCGGGGATCCGACACGGCGTGTGGACCGATCGAGGCTCGGAGACGACGCGATTACGGATCGGGGATCAGGAGACGACGCGTGGAACGATCCGGGATCAGGAGACGAAGCGTGGACCGATCGGGGCTCGGAGACGGCGCGTGGATCGATCGGGGATCGGGGACGGCGCGTGGAACGATCGCGGCTCGGAGTCGACGCGTTAGCCGATCGGGGCTTAGGAGACGATGCGTGGACCGATCGGAGCTCGGAGACAGCGCGTGGACCGACCGGGCTTTAGGAGAAGGCGCTTGGACCGAACGGGGCTTAGGAGACGGCGCGTGGACCGATGGGGATCAGGAGGCGGTGCGTGGACCGATCGGGGCACGAAGGCGGCGCGTGGACCGATCGGGGCGTAGGAGACGACGCGTGGACCGATCGGGGCTCGGCGACGGCGCGTGGACCCATCGGGGCTCGGAGACGACGCGTGTACGGATCGGGGCTTGGTGACGGCGCGTTTACCGATCGCGGCTCGGAGACGGCGCGTGGACCGATCGGGGCTCAGGAAACGGCGTGTGGCGCGATCGGGGCTCAGGAGACGACGCGTGGATCGATCGGGGCTCAGGAGACGACGCGTCGAACAATCGGGGCGCAGGAGACGGCGCGCGGACCGACTGGGGCTCAGGAGACTCGCGTGGATCGATCGGGGCTCCGGAGACGGCGCGTGGAACGATCGGGGCTCAGGAGACGGCGCGTGGACCGATTGGGGCTCGGATACGGCGCGTGAACCGACCGGGGCTCAGGAGGCCGCGCGTGGACCGATCCGGGCTCGGAGACGGCGCGTGGAATGACCGGGGCTCAGGAGAGGGCGCGTGGACCGATCGGGGCGGGGAGACGGCGCGTTAACCGATCGGGGCTCGTGCGACGGCGCGTGCATCGATCGGCGCTCGGAGACGGCGTTGTCCGATCGTGGCTTAGGAGAAGGCGCGTGGAACGATCGGGGTTCAGGAGACGGCGCGTGGACCGATTGGGGCTCGGAGACGGCGCGTTAACCGATTGGGGCTTAGGAGACGATGCGTGGATCGATCGGGGCTCAGGATCTTCGCGTGGATCGTTCGGGGCTCCGGAGGCGCCGCGTGGACCCATGGGGATCAGGAGACAGTGCGTGGACCCATCGGGGCTCGGAGACGGCGCGTGGACCGATCGGGGCTTAGGAGACGACGCGTGGACCGATCGGGGTGTAGGAGACGACGCGTGTACCTATCGGGGCTCAGGAGACAGCGCGTGGACCGATCGGGGCTCGGCGTCTGCGCGTCGACGTATCGGGGCTCAGGGGACGGCGCGTGGACCGATTGGAGCTTAGGAGACGGCGCGTGGACCGATTAGGGCTCGGAGACGGCGCGTGGACCGACCGGGGCTAAGGCGGCCGCGCGTGGACCGATCGAGGCTCGGCGACGGCGCATGAACCGACCAGGGCTCATGAGACGGCGCGTAGACCGATCGGGGCTCCGGTGGCGACGCGTGGACCGATCGGGGCCCAGGAAACGGCGCGTGGATCGATCGGTGCTCGAAGGCGACGCGTGGACCGACCGGGGCTCAGCAGCCGATGCGTGGATCGATCGGGGCTCAGGAGGCGGCGCGTAGACCCATCGGGGCTCGGAGACGGCACGTGGACCGATCAGGGCTTAGGAGACGACGCGTGGACCGATCGGGGCTAAGGAGACGGCGCGTGGACCGATCGGTGCTCGGAGACAGCGCGTTTACCGACTGGGGCACGAGAGGTTGCGCGTGGACCAATTGGGGTTCGCAGCGGCGTGTGGACCGACCGGAGCTCAGTAGACCGCGCGTGGACCGATCGGGGCTCGGCGACTGCGCGTGGATGGATCGGGGCTCAGGAGACTGCGCGTGGACCGATCGGGGTTCACGAAGCGGCGCCTGCACCGATCGTCTCTCGGAGACGGCGCGTGGAGCGGTCGGGGCTCAGGAGAAGACGCGTGGATCGATCGGGGCTCAGGAGACGACGCGTCGACGGATCGGGTTTAGGAGACGACGCGTGGACCGATCGGGGCTTAGGAGCCGACGCGTGGACCGATCCGGGCTCAGGAGACGGCGCGTGGACCGATCGGGGCTCGAGGACGGCGCGTCGAACGATCCGGGCTTAGAAGACGGCGCGTGGACTGATCGGGGTTCAGGAAACGACGCGTCGACCGATCAGGGCTCAGGAGACGGCTCGCGGACCGACCGGGGCTCAGGAGCCTCGCGTGGGCCGATCATGGCTCGGCGACGGCGCGTGGACCGATCGGGGCTCGGAGACGACGCGTGCACCGATGGGGGCTCGGATACGGCGCGTGAACCAACCGGGGCTCAGGAGGCCGCGCGTGGACCGATCATGGCTCGGCGACGGCGCGTGGACCGATCGGGGTTCGGATACGACGCGTGGACCGATCGGGGCTCGGAGAGTGCGCGTGGACCAACCGGGGCTCAGACGGTTACGCGTGGACCAATTGGGGTTCGGCGACGGCGCGTGGACCGATCCGGGCTCAGGAGACGGCGCGTGGACAAATCGGTGCTCGGAGACGGCGCGTGGAGCGATTGGGGCTCAGGAGACGGCGCGTGAACCCATCGGCGCTCGGAGACGGCGCGTGGACCAATCGGGGCTGAGGAGAAGGCGCGTTGACCGATCGGGGCTTAGGAGACGGCGCGTGGACCGATCGGGGCTCGGAGACGGCGCGTGGAATGATCGGGGCTTAGGAGACGGCGCATGGACCGATCGGAGATCAGGAGCCGACGCGTGGACCGATCGGCCTCTGGAAGCGGCGCACGGACCGATCGTGGCTCGGAGACGGCGCGTGGAGGCATCGGGGCTTTCAAGACGACGCGTGGACCAAACGGTGCTCAGAAAACGGCGCGTGGAGCGATTGGGGCTCAGGAGACGGCGCGTGGACCGATCGGGGCTCAGGAGACGGTGCGTGGACCGATCGGGGCTTAGGAGACGACGCGTGGACCGATCGGGGCTCGGAGACGACGCGTGGACCGATCGGGGCTCGGAGACAGTGCGTGGACCGACTGGGGCTCAGGCGGTTGCGCGTGGACCAATTGGGGTTCGGCGACGGCTCGTGGACCGATCGGGGCTCGGAGACGGCGCGTTAACCGATTGGGGCTTAGGAGACGATGCGTGGTCCGATCGGGGCTCAGGAGCCTCGCGTGGACCGATCGGGGCTTAGGAGACGACGCGTGGACCGATCAGGGCTCGGCGACTGCGCGTGGACGTATCGGGGCTCAGGAGACGGCGCGTGGACCGATCGGGGCTCGGGGACGGCGCGTTAACCGATTGTGGCTTAGGAGACCATGCGTGGACCGATCGGGGCTCGAAGACGGCGCGTTTACCGATCGGGTCTCAGGAGGCCGCGCGTGGACAGATCATGACTCGGCGACGACGCGTGGACCGATCGGGGCTCGGAGACGACGCGTGGACCGATCGGGGCTCGGAGACAGCGCGTGGACCGACTGGGGCTCAGGCGGTTTCGCGTGGACCAATTGGGGTTCGGCGACGGCGCGTTGACCGATCGGGGCTTAGGAGACGGCGCATGCACCGATCGGGGCCCGGAGACGGGTCGTGGACAGATTGGGGATTAGGAGACGGCGCGTGGACCGATCGGGGCTGGCAGACGGCACGTGGACCAATGGGGGCTTAGGAGACGACGCGTGGACCGATCGGGGCTCAGGAGACGGCGCGTGGACCGATCGGGGCTGAGGAAACGGCGCGTGGACCGATCGGGGCTCGGGGACGGCGCGTTAACCGATTGTGGCTTAGGAGACCATGCGTGGACCGATCGGGGCTCGAAGACGGCGCGTGGACCGATCGGGTCTCAGGAGGCCGCGCGTGAACAGATCATGACTCGGCGACGACGCGTGGACCGATCGGGGCTCAGAGACGACGCGTGGACCGATCGGGGCTCGGAGACAGCGCGTGCACCGACTGGGGCTCAGGCGGTTTCGCGTGGACCAATTGGGGTTCGGCGACGGCGCGTTGACCGATCGGGGCTTAGGAGACGGCGCGTGCACCGATCGGGGCCCGGAGACGGGTCGTGGACAGATTGGGGATTAGGAGACGGCGCGTGGACCGATCGGGGCTGGCAGACGGCACGTGGACCAATGGGGGCTTAGGAGACGACGCGTGGACCGATCGGGGCTCAGGAGACGGCGCGTGGACCGATCGGGGCTCAGGAGACGGCGCGTGGACCGATTGGGGCTCGGATACGGCGCGTGAACCAATCGGGGCTCAGGAGGCCGCGCGTGGACCGGTCGCGGCTCGGCGACGGCCTGTGGACCGATCGGGGCTCAGGAGGCCGCGCGTGGACCGATCATGGCTCGGCGACGGCGCGTGGACCGATCGGGGCTCGGAGACGATGCGTGGACCGATCGAGGTTCGGCGACAGCGCGTGAACCGACTGGGGCTCAGGCGGTTGCGCGTGGACCAATTGGGGTTCGGCGACCGCGCGTGGACCGTTCGGGGCTCGGAGACGGTGCGTTAACCGATCGGGGCTTAGGATACGATGCGTGAACCAATCGGGGCTCGGAGAAGGCGCGTGGACCGATCGGGGCCTAGGAGACAACGCGTGGACCGATCGTGGCTCAGGAAGTGGCGCCTGGACCGATCGTGGCCCGGAGACGGCGCGAGAAGGCATCTGGGCTTACAAGACGACGCGTAGATCGAACGGGGCTCGGAGACGGCGCACGAACCGGCCGGGGCTCAGGGGACCGCGCGTGGACTGATCGGGGCTCGGAGACGGCGCGTTAACCGATCGGGGCTTAGGAGACGGCGCGTGAACGTATCGGGGCTTAGGAGAGGATGCGTTGACCGATCGGGGCTCATGAGACGGCGCGTAGACCGATCCGGGCTCAGGAGACGGAGCGTGGACCGATCGGGGCTCGGAGACGGCGTGTGGAACGATCGGGGCTCGGGTGACGGCGCGTGAACGGATCGGCGCTCGGAGACGGCGCGTGGATCGATCGGGGATCGGGGACGGCGCGTGGAACGATCGGGGCTCGGAGACGGCGCGTGGACCGATCGGGGCTTAGGAGACGGCGAGTGCACCGATCGGGGCTCGGAGACGGGTCGTGGACAGATTGGGGCTTAGGAGACGGCGCGTGGACCGATCGGGGCTCGGAGACGGCGTGTGGACCGATCGGGGATCAGGAAACGGCGCGTGGAGCGATCGGGGCTCAGGAGGCGGCGCGTGGATCGATCGGGGCTCAGGAGACGACGCGTCGATGGATCGGGGCTTAGGAGCCGACGCGTGGACCGATTGGGGCTCAGGAGACGGCGCGTGGATCGATCGGGGCTGGGAGACGGCGCGTGGATCAATCGGGGCTTAGGAGACGGCGCATGGACCGATCGGGGCTTAGGAGACGACGCGTGGATGGAGCGGGGCTCGGAGACGGCGCGTGGATGGACCGTGGCTTAGAATGCGGCACGCGGACCGATCGGGGCTCGGAGACGGCGCGTGGAACGATCGGGTCTAGGAGACGGCGCGTCGACCGACCGGAGCTCAGGAGATTCGCGTGGATCGATCGGGGCTCCGTAGGCGGCGCGTGGACCGACCGCGGCTCAGGAGGCCGCGCGAGAACCGATCGCGGCTCGGCGACGGCGCGTGGCCCGATCGGGGCTTAGGAGACGGCGCGTGCACCGATCGGGGCCCGGAGACGGGTCGTGGACAGATTGGGGATTAGGAGACGGCGCGTGGACCGATCGGGGCTGGGAGACGGCACGTGGACCGATCGGGGCTCGGAGACAGCGCGTGGACCGACTGGGGCTCAGGCGGTTTCGCGTGGACCAATTGGGGTTCGGCGACGGCGCGTGGACCGATCGGGGCTCAGAAGACGGCGCGTGGACCGATCGGGGCTCACGAGACGACGCGTGGACCGATCGGGGCTCAGGAGACGGCGCGTGCACCGATCGGGGCTCGGAGAAGGGGCGTGGACCGATCGTGGCTCAGGAAGCGGCGCCTGGACCGATCGTGGGCCGCAGACGGCGCGAGAAGGCATCTGGGCTTACAAGACGACGCGTGGATCGATCGGGGCTCGGAGACGGCGCATGAACCGACCGGGGCTCAGGAGACGGCGCGTGGACTGATCGGGGCTCGGAGACGGCCCGTTAACCGATCGGGGCTCAGGTGACGATGCGTGGACCGATCGGGGCTCGGAGACGGCGCGTGGACCAACCGGGGCTAAGGCGGCCGCGCGTGGACCGATCGAGGCTCGGCGACGGCGCATGAACCGACCGGGGCTCATGAGACGGCGCGTAGACCGATCGGGGCTCCGGTGGCGACGCGTGGACCGATCGGGGCCCAGGAAACGGCGCGTGGATCGATCGGTGCTCGAAGGCGACGCGTGGACCGACCGGGGCTCAGCAGCCGATGCGTGGATCGATCGGGGCTCAGGAGGCGGCGCGTAGATCCATCGGGGCTCGGAGACGGCACGTGGACCGATCAGGGCTTAGGAGACGGCGCGTGCACCGATCGGGGCCCGGAGACGGGTCGTGGACAGATTGGGGATTAGGAGACGGCGCGTGGACCGATCGGGGCTGGGAGACGGCACGTGGACCGATCGGGGCTCGGAGACGCCGTGTGGAACGATCGGGGCTCGGGTGACGGCGCGTGAACCGATCGGCGCTCGGAGACGGCACGTGGATCGATCGGGGATCGGGGACGGCGCGTGGAACGATCGCGGCTCGGAGTCGACGCGTTAGCCGATCGGGGCTTAGGAGACGATGCGTGGACCGATAGGGGCTCGGAGACGGCGCGTGGACCGACCGGGGTTTAGGAGAAGGCGCTTGGACCGAACGGGGCTTAGGAGACGGCGCGTGGACCGATCGGGGCTCGGAGACGGCGCGTGGAACGATCCGCGCTCAGGAGATGGCGCGTCAACCGATCGGCGCTCGGAGACGGCGCGTGGACCGATCGGGGCTTAGGAGACGGCGCGTGGACCGATCGGAGATCAGGAGATTACGCGTGGACCGATCGGGGTTGTGGAAGCGGCGCACGGACCGATCGTGGCTCGGAGACGGCGCGTGGAGGCATCGGGGCTTTGAAGACGACGCGTGGGCCGATCGGGGCTCAGGAGACGACGCGTGGATCGATCGGGGCTCAGGAGACGACGCGTCGAACAATCGGGGCTCAGGAGACGGCGCGCGAACCGACTGGGGCTCAGGAGAATCGCGTGGATCGATCGGGGCTCCAGAGGCGCCGCGTGGACCGATTGGGACTAGGAGACGGTGCGTGAACCGTTCGGGGCTCGGAGACGGCGCGTGGACCGATCGGGGCTCGGAGACGACGCGTAGACCGATCGGTGCTCGGAGACAGCGTGTGGACCGACTGGGGCTCGGAGACGGCGCGTGGACCGATCGTGGTTTAGGAGAAGGCGCGTGGAATGATCGGGGTTCAGGAGACGGCGCGAGGAGCGATCGGGGCTCAGGAGAAGACGCGTCAATTGATCGGGGCTCAGGACACGACGCGGGGACGGATCGGGGCTTGGAGACGGCGCGAGGACCGATTGGGGCTTAGGAGACGACGCGTGGACCGATCGGGCCTCAGGAGACGGCGCGTGGACCGATCGGGACTCAGGAGACGGCGCGTGGATCGATTGGGGCGTGGATACGGCGCGTGACGCGACCGGGGTTCAGGAGGCCGCGCGTGGAGCGATCATGGCTCGGCGACGGCGCGTGGACCGATCGGGGCTCGGAGACGGCGCGTGAACCGACCGGGGCTCAGGAGACGGCGCGTGGACCGATCGGGGCTCGGAGACGGCACGTTAACCGATCGGGGCTTAGGAGACGATGCGTGGACCGATCGGGCTCGGAGCCGGCGTGTGAACCGATCGGCGCTCAGGAGGCTGCGCGTGGACCGATCGAGGCTCGGCGACGGCGCGTGGACCGATCGGGGCTCGGAGACGACGCGTGTACAGATCAGGGCTTGGTGACGGCGCGTTTACCGATAGCAGCTCGGAGACGGCCCGTGGACGGATCGCGGCTTAGGAGACGGCGCGTGGACCGATCGGGGCTCAGGATAGGGTGCGTGGACTGATCGAGGCTCGGCGACGGCGCGTGGACCGATCGGGGCTCGGAGACGACGCGTGTACAGATCAGGGCTTGGTGACGGCGCGTTTACCGATAGCAGCTCGGAGACGACCCGTGGACGGATCGCAGCTTAGGAGACGGCGCGTGGACCGATCGGGGCTCGGAGACAGCGCGTGGACCGACTGGGACTAAGGCGGTTGCGCGTGGACCAATTGGGGTTCGGCGACGGCGCGTGGACCGCTCGGCGCTCGGAGACGGCGCGTTAACCGATCGGGGCTTAGGAGACGATGCGTGAACCGATCGGGGCTCGAAGACGGGGCGTGGACCGATCGGGGCTCAGGAGACGGCGCGTGGACCGATTGGGGCTCGGGAGACTGCGCGTGGATGGATCGGGGCTTAGGGAACGACGCGTGGACCGATCGGGGCTCAGGAGACGGCGCGTGGACCGATCGGGGCTCACGAGACGTCGCGTCGACCGATCGGGGCTCAGGAGACGGCGCGTGGACCGATCGGAGCGCAGGAGGCGGCGCGTGGACCGACCGGGGCTCAGGAGACAGTGAGTGGACGGATCGGGACTCAGGAGACGGCGCGTGAACCGATCGGCGCTCGGAGACGGGGCGTGGACCGATTGGGGTTTAACAGAGGACGCGTCGACCGATCGGGGCTCAGGAGACAGCGCGTGGACGGATCGAGTCTCAGGAGACGGTGCGTGAACCAATCGGTGCTCGGAGACGGGGCGTGGACCGATCGGGGCTTAGGAGACGGTGCGTGCACCGATCGGGGCTCGCGAGACTGCGCGTGGATGGATCGGGGCTTCGGGAACGACGCGTGGACCGATCGGGGCTCGGAGACGGCGCGTGGACCGATCGGGGCTCACGAGACGGCGCGTCGACCGATCGGGGCTCAGGAGACGGCGCGTGGACGGATCGTTCTCAGGAGACGGCGCGTGAACCGATCGGCGCTCGGAGACGGGGCCTGGACCGATCGGGACTTAGGAGACAGCGCGTGGATGGATCGGGGCTTAGGGAACGACGCGTGGATCGATCGGGGCTCAGGAGACGGCGCGTGGACCGATCGGGGCTCGAAGACGGCGCGTGGACCGATCGGGGCTCGGAGACTACGCGTGGACCGATCGGGGCTCGGAGACAGCGCGTGGACCGACTGGGGCTCAGGCGGTTGCGCGTGGACCAATTGGGGTTCGGCGACGGCGCGTGGACCGATCGGGGCTCGGAGACGGCGCGTTAACCGATTGGGGCTTAGGAGACCATGCGTGACCCGACCGGGGCTCGAAGACGGCGCGTGGACCGATCGGGGCTCGGAGACGACGCGTGGACCGATCGGGGCTCGGAGACAGCGCGTGGACCGACTGGGGCTCAGGCGGTTTCGCGTGGACCAATTGGGGTTCGGCGACGGCGCGTGGACCGATCGGGGCTCAGGAGGCCGCGCGTGGACCGATCGGGGCTTGGCGACGGCGCGTGGACCGATCGGGGCTCAGGAGGCCGCGCGTGGACCGATCATAGCTCGGCGACGGCGCGTGGAACGATTGGGGCTCGGAGCGGCGCGTAGAACGATCGCGGCTCGGCGACGGCGCGTGGGCGGACCGTGGCTTAGAATGCGTCACGCGGACCGATCGGGGCTCGGATACGGCGTGTGGACCGATCGGGGCTCGGAGACGCCGCGTGGACCGATCGGGGCTTAGGAGACGACGCGTTTACGGATCGGGGATCAGGAGACGACGCGTGGAACGATCCGGGCTCAGGAGACGGAGCGTGGACCGATCGGGACTCGGAGACGGCGTGTGGAACGATCGGGGCTCGGGTGACGGCGCGTGAACGGATCGGCGCTCGGAGACGGCGCGTGGATCGATCGGGGATCGGGGACGGCGCGTGGAACGATCGGGGCTCGGAGTCGACGCGTTAGCCGATCGGGGCTTAGGAGACGATGCGTGAGCCGATCGGGGGTCGGAGACGGCGCGAGGACCGACCGGAGTTTAGGAGAAGACGCTTGGACCGAACGGGGCTTAGGAGACGGCGCGTGGACCGATCGGGGCTCCGGAGACGGCGCGCGGACCGACTGGGGCTCAGGAGACTCGCGTAGATCGATCGGGGCTCCGGAGGCGCCGCGTGGACCGATTGGGATCAGGAGACGACGCGTGGACCGATCGGGCGTAGGAGACGACGCGTGTACCTATCGGAGATCAGGAGATGACGCGTGGACCGATCGGGGTTGTGGAAGCGGCGCACGGACCGATCGTGGCTCGGAGACGGCGCGTGGAGGCATCGGGGCGTTGAAGACGACGCGTGGACCGATCGGGGCTCAGGAAACGGCGTGTGGCGCGATCGGGGCTCTGGAGACGACGCGTGGATCGATCAGGGCTCAGGAGACGACGCGTCGACCAATCAGGGCTCAGGAGACGGCGAGCGGACCGACTGGGGCTCAGGAGACTCGCGTGGATCGATCGGGGCTCCGGAGGCGCCGCGTGGACCGATTGGGATCAGGAGACGGTGCGTGAACCGTTCGGGGCTCGGAGACGGCGCGTGGACCGATCGGGGCTCAGGAGACGGCGCGTGGACCGATCGCGGCACGGAGACGGCGCGTGGACCGATCGGGGCTTAGGAGACGGCGCGTGGACCGATCATGGCTCGGCGACGGCGCGTGGACCGATCGGGGTTTGGATACGACGCGTGGACCGATCGGGGCTCGGAGACAGCGCGTGGACCAACCGGGGCTCAGGCGGTTGAGCGTGGACCAACTGGGGTTCGGCAACGGCGCGTGGACCGATCCGGGCTCAGGAGACGGCGCGTGGACCGATCGGGGCTCGGAGAAGTCGCGTGGAGCGATCGGGGCTCAGGAGACGGCGCGTGAACCGATCGGCGCTCGGAGACGGCGCGTGGACCGATCGGGGCTTAGGAGACGGCGAGTGCACCGATCGGGGCTCGGAGACGGGTCGTGGACAGATTGGGGCTTAGGAGACGGCGCGTGGACCGATCGGGGCTCGGAGACGGCGTGTGGACCGATCGGGGATCAGGAAACGGCGCGTGGAGCGATCGGGGCTCAGGAGGCGGCGCGTGGATCGATCGGGGCTCAGGAGACGACGCGTCGATGGATCGGGGCTTAGGAGCCGACGCGTGGACCGATTGGGGCTCAGGAGACGGCGCGTGGATCGATCGGGGCTGGGAGACGGCGCGTGGATCAATCGGGGCTTAGGAGACGGCGCATGGACCGATCGGGGCTTAGGAGACGACGCGTGGATGGAGCGGGGCTCGGAGACGGCGCGTGGATGGACCGTGGCTTAGAATGCGGCACGCGGACCGATCGGGGCTCGGAGACGGCGCGTGGAACGATCGGGTCTAGGAGACGGCGCGTTAAATGATCGGCGCTCGGAGACGCCGCGTGGACCGATTGGGGCTTAGGAGATGGCGCGTGGACCGATCGGGGCGCAGGAAGCGGCGCCTGGACCGATCGTGGCTCGGAGACGGCGCGTGGAGGCATCCGTGCTAAGAAGACGACGCATTGACCGAGCGGGGTTCAGGAGACGGCGCGAGGAGCGATCGGGGCTCAGGAGAAGACACGTCAATTGATCGGGGCTCCGGAGACGACGCCTCGACGGAGTGGGGCTCAGGAGGCGGCACGAGAAGCGATCGGGGCTCAGGAGAAGACGCGTCAATTGATCGGGGCTCAGGAGACGACGCGTCGACGAATCGGGGCTTAGGAGACGACGCGTGGACCGATCGGGGCTCAGGAGACGGCGCGTCGACCGACCGGAGCTCAGGAGATTCGCGTGGATCGATCGGGGCTCCGTAGGCGGCGCGTGGACCGATCGGGGCTCAGGAGGCCGCGCGAGAACCGATCGCGGCTCGGCGACGGCGCGTGGCCCGATCGGGGCTTAGGAGACGGCGCGTGCACCGATCGGGGCCCGGAGACGGGTCGTGGACAGATTGGGGATTAGGAGACGGCGCGTGGACCGATCGGGGCTGGGAGACGGCACGTGGACAGATCGGGGCTCGGAGACAGCGCGTGGACCGACTGTGGCTCAGGCGGTTTCGCGTGGACCAATTGGGGTTCGGCGACGGCGCGTGGACCGATCGGGGCTCAGAAGACGGCGCGTGGACCGATCGGGGCTCAGGAGACGACGCGTGGACCGATCGGGGCTCAGGAGACGGCGCGTGCACCGATCGGGGCTCGGAGAAGGCGCGTGGACCGATCGTGGCTCAGGAAGCGGCGCCTGGACCGATCGTGGGCCGGAGACGGCGCGAGAAGGCATCTGGGCTTACAAGACGACGCGTGGATCGATCGGGGCTCGGAAACGGCCCGTTAACCGATCGGGGCTCAGGTGACGATGCGTGGACCGATCGGGGCTCGGAGACGGCGCGTGGACCAACCGGGGCTAAGGCGGCCGCGCGTGGACCGATCGAGGCTCGGCGACGGCGCATGAACCGACCGGGGCTCATGAGACGACGCGTAGACCGATCGGGGCTCCGGTGGCGACGCGTGGACCGATTGGAGAGCAGGAGATGGTGCGTGGACCGATCGGGGCCCGGAGACGGCGCGTGGACCGATCGGGGCTTAGGAGACGACGCGTGGAAGCATCGGGGCTAAGAAGACGACGCATGGACCGATCGGGGCTCCGGAGACGGCGCGCGGACCGACTGGGGCTCAGGAGACTCGCGTAGATCGATCGGGGCTCCGGAGGCGCCGCGTGGACCGATTGGGATCAGGAGACGACGCGTGGACCGATCGGGCGTAGGAGACGACGCGTGTACCTATCGGAGATCAGGAGATGACGCGTGGACCGATCGGGGTTGTGGAAGCGGCGCACGGACCGATCGTGGCTCGGAGACGGCGCGTGGAGGCATCGGGGCGTTGAAGACGACGCGTGGACCGATCGGGGCTCAGGAAACGGCGTGTGGCGCGATCGGGGCTCTGGAGACGACGCGTGGATCGATCAGGGCTCAGGAGACGACGCGTCGACCAATCAGGGCTCAGGAGACGGCGAGCGGACCGACTGGGGCTCAGGAGACTCGCGTGGATCGATCGGGGCTCCGGAGGCGCCGCGTGGACCGATTGGGATCAGGAGACGGTGCGTGAACCGTTCGGGGCTCGGAGACGGCGCGTGGACCGATCGGGGCTCAGGAGACGGCGCGTGGACCGATCGCGGCACGGAGACGGCGCGTGGACCGATCGGGGCTTAGGAGACGGCGCGTGGACCGATCATGGCTCGGCGACGGCGCGTGGACCGATCGGGGTTTGGATACGACGCGTGGACCGATCGGGGCTCGGAGACAGCGCGTGGACCAACCGGGGCTCAGGCGGTTGAGCGTGGACCAACTGGGGTTCGGCAACGGCGCGTGGACCGATCCGGGCTCAGGAGACGGCGCGTGGACCGATCGGGGCTCGGAGAAGTCGCGTGGAGCGATCGGGGCTCAGGAGACGGCGCGTGAACCGATCGGCGCTCGGAGACGGCGCGTGGACCGATCGGGGCTTAGGAGACGGCGAGTGCACCGATCGGGGCTCGGAGACGGGTCGTGGACAGATTGGGGCTTAGGAGACGGCGCGTGGACCGATCGGGGCTCGGAGACGGCGTGTGGACCGATCGGGGATCAGGAAACGGCGCGTGGAGCGATCGGGGCTCAGGAGGCGGCGCGTGGATCGATCGGGGCTCAGGAGACGACGCGTCGATGGATCGGGGCTTAGGAGCCGACGCGTGGACCGATTGGGGCTCAGGAGACGGCGCGTGGATCGATCGGGGCTGGGAGACGGCGCGTGGATCAATCGGGGCTTAGGAGACGGCGCATGGACCGATCGGGGCTTAGGAGACGACGCGTGGATGGAGCGGGGCTCGGAGACGGCGCGTGGATGGACCGTGGCTTAGAATGCGGCACGCGGACCGATCGGGGCTCGGAGACGGCGCGTGGAACGATCGGGTCTAGGAGACGGCGCGTTAAATGATCGGCGCTCGGAGACGCCGCGTGGACCGATTGGGGCTTAGGAGATGGCGCGTGGACCGATCGGGGCGCAGGAAGCGGCGCCTGGACCGATCGTGGCTCGGAGACGGCGCGTGGAGGCATCCGTGCTAAGAAGACGACGCATTGACCGAGCGGGGTTCAGGAGACGGCGCGAGGAGCGATCGGGGCTCAGGAGAAGACACGTCAATTGATCGGGGCTCCGGAGACGACGCCTCGACGGAGTGGGGCTCAGGAGGCGGCACGAGAAGCGATCGGGGCTCAGGAGAAGACGCGTCAATTGATCGGGGCTCAGGAGACGACGCGTCGACGAATCGGGGCTTAGGAGACGACGCGTGGACCGATCGGGGCTCAGGAGACGGCGCGTCGACCGACCGGAGCTCAGGAGATTCGCGTGGATCGATCGGGGCTCCGTAGGCGGCGCGTGGACCGATCGGGGCTCAGGAGGCCGCGCGAGAACCGATCGCGGCTCGGCGACGGCGCGTGGCCCGATCGGGGCTTAGGAGACGGCGCGTGCACCGATCGGGGCCCGGAGACGGGTCGTGGACAGATTGGGGATTAGGAGACGGCGCGTGGACCGATCGGGGCTGGGAGACGGCACGTGGACAGATCGGGGCTCGGAGACAGCGCGTGGACCGACTGTGGCTCAGGCGGTTTCGCGTGGACCAATTGGGGTTCGGCGACGGCGCGTGGACCGATCGGGGCTCAGAAGACGGCGCGTGGACCGATCGGGGCTCAGGAGACGACGCGTGGACCGATCGGGGCTCAGGAGACGGCGCGTGCACCGATCGGGGCTCGGAGAAGGCGCGTGGACCGATCGTGGCTCAGGAAGCGGCGCCTGGACCGATCGTGGGCCGGAGACGGCGCGAGAAGGCATCTGGGCTTACAAGACGACGCGTGGATCGATCGGGGCTCGGAGACGGCGCATGAACCGACCGGGGCTCAGGAGACGGCGCGTGGACTGATCGGGGCTCGGAAACGGCCCGTTAACCGATCGGGGCTCAGGTGACGATGCGTGGACCGATCGGGGCTCGGAGACGGCGCGTGGACCAACCGGGGCTAAGGCGGCCGCGCGTGGACCGATCGAGGCTCGGCGACGGCGCATGAACCGACCGGGGCTCATGAGACGACGCGTAGAGCGATCGGGGCTCCGGTGGCGACGCGTGGACCGATTGGAGAGCAGGAGATGGTGCGTGGACCGATCGGGGCCCGGAGACGGCGCGTGGACCGATCGGGGCTTAGGAGACGACGCGTGGAAGCATCGGGGCTAAGAAGACGACGCATGGACCGAGCGGGGCTCAGGAGACGGCGCGAGGAGCGATCGGGGCTCTGGAGAAGCCGCGTCAATTGATCGGGGCTCAGGAGACGACGCGGCGACGGATCGGGGCTTAGGAGACGACGCGTGGACCGATTGGGGCTTAGGAGACGACGTGTGGACCGATCGGGGCTTAGGAGACGGCACGAGATTCGATCGGTGCACAGGAGACGGCGCGTGAACCGGTCGGGGCTTAGGAGACGGCGCGTCGACCGATCGGGGCTCAGGATGCGGCGCGTGGACCCATCGGGGCTCGGAGACGGTCCGTGGAGCGATAGGGGCTTAGGAGACGGCGCGTGAACCGATCGGCGCTCGGAGACGGCGCGTGGACCGATGGGGGATGAGGAGAAGGCGCGTGGACTGATCGGGGCTTAGGAGACGGCGCATAGACCGATCGGGGCTCGGAGACGACGCGTGGACCGATCGGGGCTCAGGAGACGGCGCGTCGACCGACCGGAGCTCAGGAGATTCGCGTGGATCGATCGGGGCTCCGTAGGCGGCGCGTGGACCGATCGGGGCTCAGGAGGCCGCGCGAGAACCGATCGCGGCTCGGCGACGGCGCGTGGCCCGATCGGGGCTTAGGAGACGGCGCGTGCACCGATCGGGGCCCGGAGACGGGTCGTGGACAGATTGGGGATTAGGAGACGGCGCGTGGACCGATCGGGGCTGGGAGACGGCACGTGGACAGATCGGGGCTCGGAGACAGCGCGTGGACCGACTGTGGCTCAGGCGGTTTCGCGTGGACCAATTGGGGTTCGGCGACGGCGCGTGGACCGATCGGGGCTCAGAAGACGGCGCGTGGACCGATCGGGGCTCAGGAGACGACGCGTGGACCGATCGGGGCTCAGGAGACGGCGCGTGCACCGATCGGGGCTCGGAGAAGGCGCGTGGACCGATCGTGGCTCAGGAAGCGGCGCCTGGACCGATCGTGGGCCGGAGACGGCGCGAGAAGGCATCTGGGCTTACAAGACGACGCGTGGATCGATCGGGGCTCGGAGACGGCGCATGAACCGACCGGGGCTCAGGAGACGGCGCGTGGACTGATCGGGGCTCGGAAACGGCCCGTTAACCGATCGGGGCTCAGGTGACGATGCGTGGACCGATCGGGGCTCGGAGACGGCGCGTGGACCAACCGGGGCTAAGGCGGCCGCGCGTGGACCGATCGAGGCTCGGCGACGGCGCATGAACCGACCGGGGCTCATGAGACGACGCGTAGACCGATCGGGGCTCCGGTGGCGACGCGTGGACCGATTGGAGAGCAGGAGATGGTGCGTGGACCGATCGGGGCCCGGAGACGGCGCGTGGACCGATCGGGGCTTAGGAGACGACGCGTGGAAGCATCGGGGCTAAGAAGACGACGCATGGACCGAGCGGGGCTCAGGAGACGGCGCGAGGAGCGATCGGGGCTCTGGAGAAGCCGCGTCAATTGATCGGGGCTCAGGAGACGACGCGGCGACGGATCGGGGCTTAGGAGACGACGCGTGGACCGATTGGGGCTTAGGAGACGACGTGTGGACCGATCGGGGCTTAGGAGACGGCACGAGATTCGATCGGTGCACAGGAGACGGCGCGTGAACCGGTCGGGGCTTAGGAGACGGCGCGTCGACCGATCGGGGCTCAGGATGCGGCGCGTGGACCCATCGGGGCTCGGAGACGGTCCGTGGAGCGATAGGGGCTTAGGAGACGGCGCGTGAACCGATCGGCGCTCGGAGACGGCGCGTGGACCGATGGGGGATGAGGAGAAGGCGCGTGGACTGATCGGGGCTTAGGAGACGGCGCATAGACCGATCGGGGCTCGGAGACGGCGCGTGGAACGATCGGGGCTCAGGTGACGACGCGTGAACCGATCGGCGCTCGGAGACGGCGCGTGGACCGATCGGGGCTTAGCAGAAGGCGCTTGGACCGATCGGGGTTTAGCAGAAGGCGCTTGGACCAATCGGGGCTTAGGAGACGGCGCGTGGACCGATCGAGGCTCGGCGACTGCGCGTGGAGCGATCGGGGCTCAGGAGACGGCGCGTGAACCAATCGGCGCTCCGAGACGGCGCGTGGACCGATCGGGGCTTAGGAGACGGCGCGTAGACCGATCGGGGCTCGGAGACGGCGCGTGGAACGATCGGGGCGCAGGTGACGGCGCGTGAACCGATCGGCGCTCGGAGACGGCGCGTGGAACGATCGGGGCTCAGGAGACGGCGCGTGAATCGATCGGCGCTCGGAGACGGCGCGTGGACCGACTGGGGCACAGCCGATGGCGCGTGGATCAATTGGGGTTCGGCGACGGCGCGTGGACCGATCCGGGCTCAGGAGACGGCGCGTGGACCGATCGGGGCTCGGAGACAGCGCGTGGACCGACTGGGGCTCAGGCGGTTTCGCGTAGACCAATTGGGGTTCGGCGACGGCGCGTTGACCGATCGGGGCTTAGGAGACGGCGCGTGCACCGATCGGGGCCCGGAGACGGGTCGTGGAAAGATTGGGGATTAGGAGACGGCGCGTGGACCGATCGGGGCTGGCAGACGGCACGTGGACCAATGGGGGCTTAGGAGACGACGCGTGGACCGATCGGGGCTCAGGAGACGGCGCGTGGACCGATCGGGGCTCAGGAGACGGCGCGTGGACCGATTGGGGCTCGGATACGGCGCGTGAACCAATCGGGGCTCAGGAGGCCGCGCGTGGACCGATAGCGGCTCGGCGACGGCCCGTGGACCGATCGGGGCTCAGGAGGCCGCGCGTGGACCGATCATGGCTCGGCGACGGCGCGTGGACCGATCGGGGCTCGGAGACGATGCGTGGACCGATCGGGGCCTAGGAGACAACGCGTGGACCGATCGTGGCTCAGAAAGCGGCGCCTGGACCGATCGTGGCCCGGAGACGGCGCGAGAAGGCATCTGGGCTTACAAGACGACGCGTAGATCGAACGGGGCTCGGAGACGGCGCACGAACCGGCCGGGGCTCAGGGGACGGCGCGTGGACTGATCGGGGCTCGGAAACGGCGCGTTAACCGATCGGGGCTTAGGAGACGGCGCGTGAACGTATCGGGGCTTAGGAGAGGATGCGTTGACCGATCGGGGCTCATGAGACGGCGCGTAGACCGATCGGGGGTCAGGAGACGGCGCGTGGACCGATCGGTGCTCGGAGACAGCGCGTGGGCGGACCGTGGCTTAGAATGCGTCACGCGGACCGATCGGGGCTCGGATACGGCGTGTGGACCGATCGGGGCTCGGAGACGCCGTGTGGACTGATCGGGGCTCGGAAACGGCCCGTTAACCGATCGGGGCTCAGGTGACGATGCGTGGACCGATCGGGGCTCGGAGACGGCGCGTGGACCAACCGGGGCTAAGGCGGCCGCGCGTGGACCGATCGAGGCTCGGCGACGGCGCATGAACCGACCGGGGCTCATGAGACGACGCGTAGACCGATCGGGGCTCCGGTGGCGACGCGTGGACCGATTGGAGAGCAGGAGATGGTGCGTGGACCGATCGGGGCCCGGAGACGGCGCGTGGACCGATCGGGGCTTAGGAGACGACGCGTGGAAGCATCGGGGCTAAGAAGACGACGCATGGACCGAGCGGGGCTCAGGAGACGGCGCGAGGAGCGATCGGGGCTCTGGAGAAGCCGCGTCAATTGATCGGGGCTCAGGAGACGACGCGGCGACGGATCGGGGCTTAGGAGACGACGCGTGGACCGATTGGGGCTTAGGAGACGACGTGTGGACCGATCGGGGCTTAGGAGACGGCACGAGATTCGATCGGTGCACAGGAGACGGCGCGTGAACCGGTCGGGGCTTAGGAGACGACGCGTCGGCCGATCGGGGCTCAGGACAAGGGGTGTGGACCGTTCGGAGCTCAGGAGACGGCGCGTGGACCGATCGGGGTTCGGCGATGGCGCGTGGACCGATCGGGGCTCGGAGACGACGCGTGTACGGATCGAGGCTTCGAGACGGCGCGTGGACCGATCGGAGCTCGGAGACGGCCCGTGGGCAGATCGGGGCTTAGGAGACGGCACGTGGACTAATTGGGGCTTAGGAGAACATACGTGGACCGATCGGGGCTCGGAAACGGCGCATGGACCGATCGGAGCTCGGAGACGACGCGTGGAGCGGTCGGGGCTCAGGAGAAGACGCGTGGATCGATCGGGGCTCAGGAGACGACGCGTCGACGGATCGGGGCTTAGGAGACGACGCGTGGACCGATCGGGGCTTAGGAGCCGACGCGTGGACCGATCCGGGCTCAGGAGACGGCGCGGGGACCGATCGGGGCTCGAGGACGGCGCGTGGAACGATCCGGGTTTAGGAGACGGCGCGTGGACTGATCGGGGTTCAGGAGCCTCGCGTGGATCGATCGGGGCTCCGGAGGCGCCGCGTTGACCCATGGGGCTCAGGAGCCGGTGCGTGAACCGATCGTCGCTCGGAGACGGCACGTGGACCGATCGGGGCTTAGGAGAAGGCGCGTGGACCGATCGGGGCTTAGGAGACGGCGCGTGGACCGATCGGGGCTCGGAGATGGCGCGTGGAACGATCGGGGCTCAGGAGACGTCGCGTGGACCGATCATGGCTCGGCGACAGCGCGTGGACCAATCGGTGCTCGGAGACGACGCGTGGACCGATCGGGGCTCGGAGACAGCGCGTTGACCGACTGGGGGTCAGGCCGTTGCGCGTGGACCGATCGGGGCTTGGAGCCGGCGCGTTAACCGACCGGGGCTCAGGAGACGACGCGTCGACCGGTCGGGGCTTAGGAGACGAAGCCTCGACCGATCGGGGCTTAGGAGGCGGCGCGTGGAACGATCGGGGCTCAGAATACGGCGCGTGAACCGATCGGCGCTCGGAGACGGCGCGTCGACCGATCGGGGCTCGGAGACGGCGTGTGGACCGATCGGGGATCAGGAAACGGCACGTGGAGCGATCGGGGCTCAGGAGGCGGCGCGTGGATCAATCGGGGCTCAGGAGGCGACGCGTCGACGGATCGGGGCTTAGGAGAAGACGCGTGGACCGATCGGGTATTAGGGGACGACGCGTGGACCGATCGGTGCTCGAAGACGGCGCGTGGATCGATCGGGGCTTAGGAGACGGCGCGTGGACCGATTGGGGCTTAGGAGACGGAGCGAGGACCGATCGGGGATCTGGAAGCGACGCATATACCGATCGTGGCTCGGAGACGGCGCGTGGAGGCATCGGGGCTAAGAAGACGACGCAGGGACCGAGCGGGGCTCAGGAGACGGAGCGAGGAGCGATCGGGGCTCAGGAGAAGACGCGTCAATTGATCGGGGCTCAGAAATCGGCGCGTGGAGCGATCGGGGCTCAGGAGACGACGCGTGGATCGATCGTGGCTCAGGAAACGACGCGTCGACCGATCGGGGCTTAGGAGACGGCGCGTGGGCCGATCGGAGCTCGGAGACGGCGCGTGGACCGATCGGGTCTTTGGAGACGGCGCGTCGACCGATCGGGGCTCAGGATGCGGCGCGTGGACCCATCGGGGCTCGGAGACGGTCCGTGGAGCGATAGGGGCTTAGGAGACGGCGCGTGAACCGATCGGCGCTCGGAGACGGCGCGTGGACCGATGGGGGATGAGGAGAAGGCGCGTGGACTGATCGGGGCTTAGGAGACGGCGCATAGACCGATCGGGGCTCGGAGACGGCGCGTGGAACGATCGGGGCTCAGGTGACGGCGCGTGAACCGATCGGCGCTCGGAGACGGCGCGTGGACCGATCGGGGCTTAGCAGAAGGCGCTTGGACCGATCGGGGTTTAGCAGAAGGCGCTTGGACCAACCGGGGCTTAGGAGACGGCGCGTGGACCGATCGAGGCTCGGCGACTGCGCGTGGAGCGATCGGGGCTCAGGAGACGGCGCGTGAACCAATCGGCGCTCCGAGACGGCGCGTGGACCGATCGGGGCTTAGGGGACGGCGCGTAGACCGATCGGGGCTCGGAGACGGCGCGTGGAACGATCGGGGCGCAGGTGACGGCGCGTGAACCGATCGGCGCTCGGAGACGGCGCGTGGAACGATCGGGGCTCAGGAGACGGCGCGTGAATCGATCGGCGCTCGGAGACGGCGCGTGGACCGACTGGGGCACAGCCGATGGCGCGTGGATCAATTGGGGTTCGGCGACGGCGCGTGGACCGATCCGGGCTCAGGAGACGGCGCGTGGACCGATCGGGGCTCGGAGACAGCGCCTGGACCGACTGGGGCTCAGGCGGTTTCGCGTAGACCAATTGGGGTTCGGCGACGGCGCGTTGACCGATCGGGGCTTAGGAGACGGCGCGTGCACCGATCGGGGCCCGGAGACGGGTCGTGGACAGATTGGGGATTAGGAGACGGCGCGTGGACCGATCGGGGCTGGCAGACGGCACGTGGACCAATGGGGGCTTAGGAGACGACGCGTGGACCGATCGGGGCTCAGGAGACGGCGCGTGGACCGATCGGGGCTCAGGAGACGGCGCGTGGACCGATTGGGGCTCGGATACGGCGCGTGAACCAATCGGGGCTCAGGAGGCCGCGCGTGGACCGATCGCGGCTCGGCGACGGCCCGTGGACCGATCGGGGCTCAGGAGGCCGCGCGTGGACCGATCATGGCTCGGCGACGGCGCGTGGACCGATCGGGGCTCGGAGACGATGCGTGGACCGATCGGGGCCTAGGAGACAACGCGTGGACCGATCGTGGCTCAGGAAGCGGCGCCTGGACCGATCGTGGCCCGGAGACGGCGCGAGAAGGCATCTGGGCTTACAAGACGACGCGTAGATCGAACGGGGCTCGGAGACGGCGCACGAACCGGCCGGGGCTCAGGGGACGGCGCGTGGACTGATCGGGGCTCGGAAACGGCGCGTTAACCGATCGGGGCTTAGGAGACGGCGCGTGAACGTATCGGGGCTTAGGAGAGGATGCGTTGACCGATCGGGGCTCATGAGACGGCGCGTAGACCGATCGGGGGTCAGGAGACGGCGCGTGGACCGATCGGTGCTCGGAGACAGCGCGTGGGCGGACCGTGGCTTAGAATGCGTCACGCGGACCGATCGGGGCTCGGATACGGCGTGTGGACCGATCGGGGCTCGGAGACGCCGTGTGGACCGATCGGGGCTTAGGAGACGACGCGTTTACGGATCGGGGATCAGGAGACGACGCGTGGAACGATCCGGGCTCAGGAGACGGAGCGTGGACCGATCGGGACTCGGAGACGGCGTGTGGAACGATCGGGGCTCGGGTGACGGCGCGTGAACGGATCGGCGCTCGGAGACGGCGCGTGGATCGATCGGGGATCGGGGACGGCGCGTGGAACGATCGGGGCTTAGGAGACGGCACGTGGATCGATCGGGGCTCAGGAGACGACGCGTCGACCGTTCGGGGCTCAGGAGACGGCGCGCGGACCGGCCGGGGCTCAGGAGCCTAGCGTGGATCGATCGGGGCTCCGGAGGCGGCGCGTGGACCGATTGGAGAGCAGGAGATGGTGCGTGGACCGATCGGCGCCCGGAGACGGCGCGTGGACCGATCGGGGCTTAGGAGACGACGCGTGGAGGCATCGGGGCTAAGAAGACGACGCATGGACCGAGCGGGGCTCAGGAGACGGCGCGAGGAGCGATCGGGGCTCTGGAGAAGCCGCGTCAATTGATCGGGGCTCAGGAGACGACGCGGCGACGGATCGGGGCTTAGGAGACGACGCGTGGACCGATTGGGGCTTAGGAGACGACGTGTGGACCGATCGGGGCTTAGGAGACGGCACGAGATTCGATCGGTGCACAGGAGACGGCGCGTGAACCGGTCGGGGCTTAGGAGACGACGCGTCGGCCGATCGGGGCTCAGGACAAGGGGTGTGGACTGTTCGGAGCTCAGGAGACGGCGCGTGCACCGATCGGGGCTTAGGAGACGGCACGTGGATCGATCGGGGCTCAGGAGACGACGCGTCGACCGTTCGGGGCTCAGGAGACGGCGCGCGGACCGGCCGGGGCTCAGGAGCCTAGCGTGGATCGATCGGGGCTCCGGAGGCGGCGCGTGGACCGATTGGAGAGCAGGAGATGGTGCGTGGACCGATCGGGGCCCGGAGACGGCGCGTGGACCGATCGGGGCTTAGGAGACGACGCGTGGAGGCATCGGGGTTAAGAAGACGACGCATGGACCGAGCGGGGCTCAGGAGACGGCGCGAGGAGCGATCGGGGCTCTGGAGAAGCCGCGTCAATTGATCGGAGCTCAGGAGACGACGCGGCGACGGATCGGGGCTTAGGAGACGACGCGTGGACCGATTGGGGCTTAGGAGACGACGTGTGGACCGATCGGGGCTTAGGAGACGGCACGAGATTCGATCGGTGCACAGGAGACGGCGCGTGAACCGGTCGGGGCTTAGGAGACGACGCGTCGGCCGATCGGGGCTCAGGACAAGGGGTGTGGACTGTTCGGAGCTCAGGAGACGGCGCGTGGATCGATCGGGGTTCGGCGATGGCGCGTGGACCGATCGGGGCTCGGAGACGACGCGTGTACGGATCGAGGCTTCGAGACGGCGCGTGGACCGATCGGAGCTCGGAGACGGCCCGTGGGCAGATCGGAGCTTAGGAGACGGCGCGTGGACTAATTGGGGCTTAGGAGCACATACGTGGACCGATCGGGGCTCGGAAACGGCGCATGGACCGATCGGAGCTCGGAGACGACGCGTGGAGCGGTCGGGGCTCACGAGAAGACGCGTGGATCGATCGGGGCTCAGGAGACGACGCGTCGACGGATCGGGGCTTAGGAGACGACGCGTGGACCGATCGGGGCTTAGGAGCCGACGCGTGGACCGATCCGGGCTCAGGAGACGGCGCGTGGACCGATCGGGGCTCGAGGACGGCGCGTGGAACGATCCGGGTTTAGGAGACGGCGCGTGGACTGATCGGGGTTCAGGAGCCTCGCGTGGATCGATCGGGGCTCCGGAGGCGCCGCGTTGACCCATGGGGCTCAGGAGCCGGTGCGTGAACCGATCGTCGCTCGGAGACGGCACGTGGACCGATCGGGGCTTAGGAGAAGGCGCGTGGACCGATCGGGGCTTAGGAGACGGCGCGTGGACCGATCGGGGCTCGGAGATGGCGCGTGGAACGATCGGGGCTCAGGAGACGTCGCGTGGACCGATCATGGCTCGGCGACAGCGCGTGGGCCAATCGGTGCTCGGAGACGACGCGTGGACCGATCGGGGCTCGGAGACAGCGCGTTGACCGACTGGGGGTCAGGCGGTTGCGCGTGGACCGATCGGGGCTTGGAGACGGCGCGTTAACCGACCGGGGCTCAGGAGACGACGCGTCGACCGGTCGGGGCTTAGGAGACGAAGCCTCGACCGATCGGGGCTTAGGAGACGGCGCGTGGACCGATCGGGGCTTAGGAGACGGCGCGTCGACCGATCGGGGCTCAGGATGCGGCGCGTGGACCCATCGGGGCTCGGAGACGGTCCGTGGAGCGATAGGGGCTTAGGAGACGGCGCGTTGACTGATCGGGGCGCGGGAAGCGGCGCCTGAACCGATCTGGCTCGGAGACGGCGCGTGGAGCCATCGGGGCTTAGAAGACGACGCATGGATCGATCGGGGCTCAGGAAACGGCGCGTGGACCGATTGGAGCTCGGAGACGACGCGTGGACCGACTGGGGCTCAGGTCGTTGCCCGTGGACCAATTGGGGGTTCGGCGACGGCGGGTGGACCGATCGCGGCTCGGAGACGGCGCGTGAACCGACCGGGGCTCATGAGACGGCGCGTAGACCGATCGGGGCTCCGGCGGCGATGCGTGGACCGATCGGGGCTCGGAGACGGCGCGTGGACCGACCGGGGCTAAGGAGGCCGCGCGTGAACCGACCGGGGCTCATGAGACGGAGCGTAGACCGATCGGGGCTCCGGCGGCGACGCGTGGACCGATCGGGGCCCAGGAAACGGCGCGTGGATCGATCGGTGCTCGAAGACGACGCGGGGACCGACCGGGGCTCAGGAGCCGATGCGTGGATCGATCGGGGCTCAGGAGGCGGCGCGTAGACCCATCGGGGCTCGGAGACGGCACGTGGACCGATCAGGGCTTAGGAGACGACGCGTGGACCGATCGGGGCTCAGGAGACGGCGCGTGGACCGATCGGTGCTCGGAGACGGCGCGTGGACCGATTGGGGCTCAGGAGGCAGCGCGTTGACCGATCATGGCTCGGCGACGGCACGTGGACCGATCGGGGCTCGGAGACAGCGCGTGGACCGACTGGGACTCAGGCGGTTGCGCGTGGACCAATTGGGGTTCGCGACGGCGCGTGGACCACTCGGCGCTCGGAGACGGCGCGTTAACCGATCGGGGCTTAGGAGACAATGCGTGAACCGAGCGGGGCACGGAGACGGCGCGTGGGCCGATCGGGGCTTAGGAGACAACGCGTGGACCGATGGGGGCTCGGAGACGGCGCGTGGACCGACCGGGGCTCAGGAGGACGCGCGTGGACCGATCGGGGCTCGGCGACGGCGCGTGGACCGATCGAGTCTAGGAGACGACGCGTCAACCGATCGGGGCTCAGATGACGGCGCGCGGACCGACCGGGGCTCAGGAGACTCGCTTAGATCGATCGGGGCTCCGGAGACGCAGCGTGAAGCGATGGGGATCAGGAGACGGTGCGCGGACCGATCGGGGCTCGGAGACGGCGCGTGGACCGATCGGGGCTTAGGAGACGACGCGTGGACCGATCGGGGCGTAGGACACGACGCGTGTACCTATCGGGGCTCACGAGACAGCGTGTGGACCGATTGGGGCTCAGGAGACGGCGCGTGGACCGATCGGGGCTCGGGGACGGCGCGTTGAACGATCGGAGCTCAGGTGACGGGGCGTGAAATGACCGGCGCTCTGAGACGGCGCGTGGACCGATTGGTGCTCGGAGACGGCGCGTGGACGGACCGCGGCTCAGAATGCGGTACGCGGACCGATCGGGGATCCGACACGGCGTGTGGACCGATCGAGGCTCGGAGACGACGCGATTACGGATCGGGGATCAGGAGACGACGCGTGGAACGATCCGGGATCAGGAGACGAAGCGTGGACCGATCGGGGCTCGGAGACGGCGCGTGGATCGATCGGGGATCGGGGACGGCGCGTGGAACGATCGCGGCTCGGAGTCGACGCGTTAGCCGATCGGGGCTTAGGAGACGATGCGTGGACCGATCGGAGCTCGGAGACAGCGCGTGGACCGACCGGGCTTTAGGAGAAGGCGCTTGGACCGAACGGGGCTTAGGAGACGGCGCGTGGACCGATGGGGATCAGGAGGCGGTGCGTGGACCGATCGGGGCACGAAGGCGGCGCGTGGACCGATCGGGGCGTAGGAGACGACGCGTGGACCGATCGGGGCTCGGCGACGGCGCGTGGACCCATCGGGGCTCGGAGACGACGCGTGTACGGATCGGGGCTTGGTGACGGCGCGTTTACCGATCGCGGCTCGGAGACGGCGCGTGGACCGATCGGGGCTCAGGAAACGGCGTGTGGCGCGATCGGGGCTCAGGAGACGACGCGTGGATCGATCGGGGCTCAGGAGACGACGCGTCGAACAATCGGGGCGCAGGAGACGGCGCGCGGACCGACTGGGGCTCAGGAGACTCGCGTGGATCGATCGGGGCTCCGGAGACGGCGCGTGGAACGATCGGGGCTCAGGAGACGGCGCGTGGACCGATTGGGGCTCGGATACGGCGCGTGAACCGACCGGGGCTCAGGAGGCCGCGCGTGGACCGATCCGGGCTCGGAGACGGCGCGTGGAATGACCGGGGCTCAGGAGAGGGCGCGTGGACCGATCGGGGCGGGGAGACGGCGCGTTAACCGATCGGGGCTCGTGCGACGGCGCGTGCATCGATCGGCGCTCGGAGACGGCGTTGTCCGATCGTGGCTTAGGAGAAGGCGCGTGGAACGATCGGGGTTCAGGAGACGGCGCGTGGACCGATTGGGGCTCGGAGACGGCGCGTTAACCGATTGGGGCTTAGGAGACGATGCGTGGATCGATCGGGGCTCAGGATCTTCGCGTGGATCGTTCGGGGCTCCGGAGGCGCCGCGTGGACCCATGGGGATCAGGAGACAGTGCGTGGACCCATCGGGGCTCGGAGACGGCGCGTGGACCGATCGGGGCTTAGGAGACGACGCGTGGACCGATCGGGGTGTAGGAGACGACGCGTGTACCTATCGGGGCTCAGGAGACAGCGCGTGGACCGATCGGGGCTCGGCGTCTGCGCGTCGACGTATCGGGGCTCAGGGGACGGCGCGTGGACCGATTGGAGCTTAGGAGACGGCGCGTGGACCGATTAGGGCTCGGAGACGGCGCGTGGACCGACCGGGGCTAAGGCGGCCGCGCGTGGACCGATCGAGGCTCGGCGACGGCGCATGAACCGACCAGGGCTCATGAGACGGCGCGTAGACCGATCGGGGCTCCGGTGGCGACGCGTGGACCGATCGGGGCCCAGGAAACGGCGCGTGGATCGATCGGTGCTCGAAGGCGACGCGTGGACCGACCGGGGCTCAGCAGCCGATGCGTGGATCGATCGGGGCTCAGGAGGCGGCGCGTAGACCCATCGGGGCTCGGAGACGGCACGTGGACCGATCAGGGCTTAGGAGACGACGCGTGGACCGATCGGGGCTAAGGAGACGGCGCGTGGACCGATCGGTGCTCGGAGACAGCGCGTTTACCGACTGGGGCACGAGAGGTTGCGCGTGGACCAATTGGGGTTCGCAGCGGCGTGTGGACCGACCGGAGCTCAGTAGACCGCGCGTGGACCGATCGGGGCTCGGCGACTGCGCGTGGATGGATCGGGGCTCAGGAGACTGCGCGTGGACCGATCGGGGTTCACGAAGCGGCGCCTGCACCGATCGTCTCTCGGAGACGGCGCGTGGAGCGGTCGGGGCTCAGGAGAAGACGCGTGGATCGATCGGGGCTCAGGAGACGACGCGTCGACGGATCGGGTTTAGGAGACGACGCGTGGACCGATCGGGGCTTAGGAGCCGACGCGTGGACCGATCCGGGCTCAGGAGACGGCGCGTGGACCGATCGGGGCTCGAGGACGGCGCGTCGAACGATCCGGGCTTAGAAGACGGCGCGTGGACTGATCGGGGTTCAGGAAACGACGCGTCGACCGATCAGGGCTCAGGAGACGGCTCGCGGACCGACCGGGGCTCAGGAGCCTCGCGTGGGCCGATCATGGCTCGGCGACGGCGCGTGGACCGATCGGGGCTCGGAGACGACGCGTGCACCGATGGGGGCTAGGATACGGCGCGTGAACCAACCGGGGCTCAGGAGGCCGCGCGTGGACCGATCATGGCTCGGCGACGGCGCGTGGACCGATCGGGGTTCGGATACGACGCGTGGACCGATCGGGGCTCGGAGAGTGCGCGTGGACCAACCGGGGCTCAGACGGTTACGCGTGGACCAATTGGGGTTCGGCGACGGCGCGTGGACCGATCCGGGCTCAGGAGACGGCGCGTGGACAAATCGGTGCTCGGAGACGGCGCGTGGAGCGATTGGGGCTCAGGAGACGGCGCGTGAACCCATCGGCGCTCGGAGACGGCGCGTGGACCAATCGGGGCTGAGGAGAAGGCGCGTTGACCGATCGGGGCTTAGGAGACGGCGCGTGGACCGATCGGGGCTCGGAGACGGCGCGTGGAATGATCGGGGCTTAGGAGACGGCGCATGGACCGATCGGAGATCAGGAGCCGACGCGTGGACCGATCGGCCTCTGGAAGCGGCGCACGGACCGATCGTGGCTCGGAGACGGCGCGTGGAGGCATCGGGGCTTTCAAGACGACGCGTGGACCAAACGGTGCTCAGAAAACGGCGCGTGGAGCGATTGGGGCTCAGGAGACGGCGCGTGGACCGATCGGGGCTCAGGAGACGGTGCGTGGACCGATCGGGGCTTAGGAGACGACGCGTGGACCGATCGGGGCTCGGAGACGACGCGTGGACCGATCGGGGCTCGGAGACAGTGCGTGGACCGACTGGGGCTCAGGCGGTTGCGCGTGGACCAATTGGGGTTCGGCGACGGCGCGTTGACCGATCGGGGCTTAGGAGACGGCGCATGCACCGATCGGGGCCCGGAGACGGGTCGTGGACAGATTGGGGATTAGGAGACGGCGCGTGGACCGATCGGGGCTGGCAGACGGCACGTGGACCAATGGGGGCTTAGGAGACGACGCGTGGACCGATCGGGGCTCAGGAGACGGCGCGTGGACCGATCGGGGCTGAGGAAACGGCGCGTGGACCGATCGGGGCTCGGGGACGGCGCGTTAACCGATTGTGGCTTAGGAGACCATGCGTGGACCGATCGGGGCTCGAAGACGGCGCGTGGACCGATCGGGTCTCAGGAGGCCGCGCGTGAACAGATCATGACTCGGCGACGACGCGTGGACCGATCGGGGCTCAGAGACGACGCGTGGACCGATCGGGGCTCGGAGACAGCGCGTGCACCGACTGGGGCTCAGGCGGTTTCGCGTGGACCAATTGGGGTTCGGCGACGGCGCGTTGACCGATCGGGGCTTAGGAGACGGCGCGTGCACCGATCGGGGCCCGGAGACGGGTCGTGGACAGATTGGGGATTAGGAGACGGCGCGTGGACCGATCGGGGCTGGCAGACGGCACGTGGACCAATGGGGGCTTAGGAGACGACGCGTGGACCGATCGGGGCTCAGGAGACGGCGCGTGGACCGATCGGGGCTCAGGAGACGGCGCGTGGACCGATTGGGGCTCGGATACGGCGCGTGAACCAATCGGGGCTCAGGAGGCCGCGCGTGGACCGGTCGCGGCTCGGCGACGGCCTGTGGACCGATCGGGGCTCAGGAGGCCGCGCGTGGACCGATCATGGCTCGGCGACGGCGCGTGGACCGATCGGGGCTCGGAGACGATGCGTGGACCGATCGAGGTTCGGCGACAGCGCGTGAACCGACTGGGGCTCAGGCGGTTGCGCGTGGACCAATTGGGGTTCGGCGACCGCGCGTGGACCGTTCGGGGGTCGGAGACGGTGCGTTAACCGATCGGGGCTTAGGATACGATGCGTGAACCAATCGGGGCTCGGAGAAGGCGCGTGGACCGATCGGGGCCTAGGAGACAACGCGTGGACCGATCGTGGCTCAGGAAGTGGCGCCTGGACCGATCGTGGCCCGGAGACGGCGCGAGAAGGCATCTGGGCTTACAAGACGACGCGTAGATCGAACGGGGCTCGGAGACGGCGCACGAACCGGCCGGGGCTCAGGGGACCGCGCGTGGACTGATCGGGGCTCGGAGACGGCGCGTTAACCGATCGGGGCTTAGGAGACGGCGCGTGAACGTATCGGGGCTTAGGAGAGGATGCGTTGACCGATCGGGGCTCATGAGACGGCGCGTAGACCGATCCGGGCTCAGGAGACGGAGCGTGGACCGATCGGGGCTCGGAGACGGCGTGTGGAACGATCGGGGCTCGGGTGACGGCGCGTGAACGGATCGGCGCTCGGAGACGGCGCGTGGATCGATCGGGGATCGGGGACGGCGCGTGGAACGATCGGGGCTCGGAGACGGCGCGTGGACCGATCGGGGCTTAGGAGACGGCGAGTGCACCGATCGGGGCTCGGAGACGGGTCGTGGACAGATTGGGGCTTAGGAGACGGCGCGTGGACCGATCGGGGCTCGGAGACGGCGTGTGGACCGATCGGGGATCAGGAAACGGCGCGTGGAGCGATCGGGGCTCAGGAGGCGGCGCGTGGATCGATCGGGGCTCAGGAGACGACGCGTCGATGGATCGGGGCTTAGGAGCCGACGCGTGGACCGATTGGGGCTCAGGAGACGGCGCGTGGATCGATCGGGGCTGGGAGACGGCGCGTGGATCAATCGGGGCTTAGGAGACGGCGCATGGACCGATCGGGGCTTAGGAGACGACGCGTGGATGGAGCGGGGCTCGGAGACGGCGCGTGGATGGACCGTGGCTTAGAATGCGGCACGCGGACCGATCGGGGCTCGGAGACGGCGCGTGGAACGATCGGGTCTAGGAGACGGCGCGTCGACCGACCGGAGCTCAGGAGATTCGCGTGGATCGATCGGGGCTCCGTAGGCGGCGCGTGGACCGACCGCGGCTCAGGAGGCCGCGCGAGAACCGATCGCGGCTCGGCGACGGCGCGTGGCCCGATCGGGGCTTAGGAGACGGCGCGTGCACCGATCGGGGCCCGGAGACGGGTCGTGGACAGATTGGGGATTAGGAGACGGCGCGTGGACCGATCGGGGCTGGGAGACGGCACGTGGACCGATCGGGGCTCGGAGACAGCGCGTGGACCGACTGGGGCTCAGGCGGTTTCGCGTGGACCAATTGGGGTTCGGCGACGGCGCGTGGACCGATCGGGGCTCAGAAGACGGCGCGTGGACTGATCGGGGCTCACGAGACGACGCGTGGACCGATCGGGGCTCAGGAGACGGCGCGTGCACCGATCGGGGCTCGGAGAAGGGGCGTGGACCGATCGTGGCTCAGGAAGCGGCGCCTGGACCGATCGTGGGCCGCAGACGGCGCGAGAAGGCATCTGGGCTTACAAGACGACGCGTGGATCGATCGGGGCTCGGAGACGGCGCATGAACCGACCGGGGCTCAGGAGACGGCGCGTGGACTGATCGGGGCTCGGAGACGGCCCGTTAACCGATCGGGGCTCAGGTGACGATGCGTGGACCGATCGGGGCTCGGAGACGGCGCGTGGACCAACCGGGGCTAAGGCGGCCGCGCGTGGACCGATCGAGGCTCGGCGACGGCGCATGAACCGACCGGGGCTCATGAGACGGCGCGTAGACCGATCGGGGCTCCGGTGGCGACGCGTGGACCGATCGGGGCCCAGGAAACGGCGCGTGGATCGATCGGTGCTCGAAGGCGACGCGTGGACCGACCGGGGCTCAGCAGCCGATGCGTGGATCGATCGGGGCTCAGGAGGCGGCGCGTAGATCCATCGGGGCTCGGAGACGGCACGTGGACCGATCAGGGCTTAGGAGACGACGCGTGGACCGATCGCGGCTAAGGAGACGGCGCGTGGACCGATCGGTGCTCGGAGACGGCGCGTGGATGGACCGTGGCTTAGAATGCGTCACGCGGACCGATCGGGGCTCAGGGGACGACGCTGCGACGGATCGGGGCTTAGGAGACGACGCGTGGACCGATTGGGGCTCAGGAGGCCGCCCGTGGACCTATCGAGGCTTAGGAGCCGACGCGTGGACCGATCGGGGCTCAGGAAGCGGCGCCTGGACCGATCGTGGCTCGGAGACGGCGCGTGGAGGTATCGGGGCTTAAAAGACGACGGATGGACCGATCGGGGCTCAGGAAACGGCGCGTGGACCGAACGGTGCTCGGAGACGACATGTGGACCGATCGGGGCTCGGAGACGGCGCGTGTACGGATCGAGGCTTGGAGACCGCGCGTGGACCGATCGGCGCGCGGAGACGGCGCGTGGACCGATCGGGGCTTAGGAGACGGCGCGTGGACCGATCGGAGATCAGGAGAGGACGCCTGGACTGATAGGGCTTTGGAAGCGGCGCACGGACCGATCGTGGCTCGGAGACCGCGCGTGGAGGCATCGGGGCTTTGAACACGACGCGTGGACCGAACGGTGCTAAGAAAACGGCTCGTGGACCGATCGGGGCTGGGAGACATCGCGTGGAATGATCGGGGCTCAGAAGACGGCGCGCGAACCGATCGGCGCTCGGAGACGGCGCGTGCACCGATCGGGGCTTAGGAGACGGCGCGTGGATCGATCGGGGCTCAGGAGACGACGCGTCGACCGTTCGGGGCTCAGGAGACGGCGCGCGGACCAGCCGGGGCTCAGGAGCCTAGCGTGGATCGATCGGGGCTCCGGAGGCGGCGCGTGGACCGATTGGAGAGCAGGAGATGGTGCGTGGACCGATCGGGGCCCGGAGACGGCGCGTGGACCGATCGGGGCTTAGGAGACGACGCGTGGAGGCATCGGGGCTAAGAAGACGACGCATGGACCGAGCGGGGCTCAGGAGACGGCGCGAGGAGCGATCGGGGCTCTGGAGAAGCCGCGTCAATTGATCGGGGCTCAGGAGACGACGCGGCGACGGATCGGGGCTTAGGAGACGACGCGTGGACCGATTGGGGCTTAGGAGACGACGTGTGGACCGATCGGGGCTTAGGAGACGGCACGAGATTCGATCGGTGCACAGGAGACGGCGCGTGAACCGGTCGGGGCTTAGGAGACGACGCGTCGGCCCATCGGGGCTCAGGACAAGGGGTGTGGACCGTTCGGAGCTCAGGAGACGGCGCGTGGACCGATCGGAGTTCGGCGATGGCGCGTGGACCGATCGGGGCTCGGAGACGACGCGTGTACGGATCGAGGCTTCGAGACGGCGCGTGGACCGATCGGAGCTCGGAGACGGCCCGTGGGCAGATCGGGGCTTAGGAGACGGCGCGTGGACTATTTGGGGCTTAGGAGAACATACGTGGACCGATCGGGGCTCGGAGACAGCGCGTTTACCGACTGGGGCACGAGAGGTTGCGCGTGGACCAATTGGGGTTCGCAGCGGTGTGTGGACCGACCGGAGCTCAGTAGACCGCGCGTGGACCGATCGGGGCTCGGCGACTGCGCGTGGATGGATTGGGGCTCAGGAGACAGCGCGTGGACCGATCGGGGTTCACGAAGCGGCGCCTGCACCGATCGTGGCTCGGAGACGGCGCGTGGAGGCATCGGGGCTTAGAAGACGACGCATGGACCGATCGGGGCTCGGAAACGGCGCATGGACCGATCGGAGCTCGGCGACTGCGCGTGGACGTATCGGGGCTCAGGAGACGGCGCGTGGACCGATCGGGGCTCGGGGACGGCGCGTTAACCGATTGTGGCTGAGGAGACCATGCGTGGACCGATCGGGGCTCGAGGACGGCGCGTGGACCGATCGGCTCTCAGGAGGCCGCGCGTGGAAAGATCCTGACTCGGCGACGGCGCGTGGACCGATGGGGGCTCGGAGACGACGCGTGGACCGATCGGGGCTCGGAGACAGCGCCCGGACCGACTGGGGCTCAGGCGGTTTCGCGTGGACCAATTGGGGTTCGGCGACGGCGCGTGGACCGATCGGGGCTTAGGAGACGGCGCGTGCACCGATCGGGGCCCGGAGACGGGTCGTGGACAGATCGGGGCTCAGGAGACGGCGCGTGGATTGATTGGGGCTCGGATACGGCGCGTGAACCAATCGGGGCTCAGGAGGCCGCACGTGGACCGATCGCGGCTCGGCGACGGCCCGTGGACCGATCGGGGCTCAGGAGGCCGCGCGTGGACCGATCGTGGCTCGGCGACGGCGCGTGGACCGATCGGGGCTCGGAGACCACACGTCGACCGATCGGGGCTCGGTGACAGCGCGTGGACCGACTGGGGCTCAGGCGGTTTCGTGTGGACCAATTGGGGTTCGGCGACGGCGCGTGGACCGATCGGAGCTTAGGAGGCCGCGCGTGGACAGATCGCGGCTCGGCGACGGCGCGTGGACCGATCGGGGCTCAGGAGACGGCGCGTGGACCGATTGGGGCTCGGATACGGCGCGTGAACCAATCGCTCCTCAGGAGGCCGCGCGTGGACCGATCGCGGCTCGGCGACGGCGCGTGGACCGATCGGGGCTCAGGAGGCTGCGCGTGGATCGATTGGGGCTCAGGAGACGGCGCGTGGAACGCTCGGGGCTCGAAGATAGCGCGTGGAACGATCAGGGCTCAGGAGACGTCACCTGAAATGATCGCCGCTCGGAGACGGCGCGTGGACCGATCGGGGCTCAGGAGAAGGCGCGTGGACCGATCGGGGCTTAGGAGGGGACCCGTCGACCGATCGGGGCTCAGGAGACGACGCGTGGACCGGTCGGTGCTCAGGAAGCGGCGCCTGGACCGATCGGGGCTCCGAGACGACGCGTTAACCGAGCGGGGCTTAGGAGACTATGCGGGGACCGATCGGGGCTCGGAGACAGCGCGTGTACCGACTGGGGCTCAGAAGGTTGTGCGTGGACCAATCGGGGTTCGGCGACGGCGCGTGGACCGACCGGGGCTCAGGAGACCGCGCGTGACCCGATCGAGGCTCGGCGACTGCGCGTGGAGCGATCGGGGCTCAGGAGACGGCGCGTGAATCAATCGGGGCTCCGAGACGGCGCGTGGACCGATCGGGGATGAGGAGAAGGCGCGTGGACCGATCGGGGCTTAGGAGACGGCGCGTAGAAGGATCGGGGCTCGGAGATGGCGCGTGGAACGATCGGGGCTCAGGAGACGGCGCTTGAACTTATCGGCGCTCAGAGACGGCCCGTGTACCGATCGGGGCTTAGGATACGGCGCGTGGACCGATCGGGGCTCAGGAAACGGCGTATGGACCGATCGGAGCTCGGACACGACGCGTGGACCGATCGGGGCTCAGGAGACGGCGCGAGGAGCGATCGGGCTCAGGAGAAGACGCGTCAATTGATCGTGGCTCGGGAGACGACGCGTCGACGGATCGGGGCTTAGGAGACGACGCGTGAACCGATCGGGGCTTAGGAGACGACGCGTGGACCGATCGGGGCTCAGGAGACGGCGCGTGGACCGACCGGGGCTCAGGAGGCGACGCGTGGACCGATCGGTGCTCGGAGACGGCACGTTGGACGATCGGGGATCAGGAGACGGTGCGTGGACGGATCGGGGCTTAGGAGTCGGCGCGTCGACGGATGGGAGCTCAGGAGGCGGTGCGTGGGTCGATCGGGGCTCGGAGACAGCGCGTGTACCGACTGGGGCTCAGGAGACCGCGCGTGAACCGATCGGGGCTCGGCGACTGCGCGTGGACGGATCGGGGCTCGGAGACGGTGCGTAGAACGATCGGGGCTCAGGAGACGGCGCGTTAACCGATTGGGGCTTAGGAGACGTTGCGTGGACCGATCGGCGCTCGAAGACGGCGCGTGGACCGATCGGGGCTCGGACACAGTGCGTGGACCGACTGGGGCTCAGGCGGTTGCGCGTGGACCAATTGGGGTTCGGCGACGGCGCGTGGACCGATCGGGGCTCAGGAGGCGGCGCGTGGATCGATCGGGGCTCGGAGACGGCGCGTGGAACTATCGGGTCTCAGGAGACGGCGCGTGAAATCATCGGCGCCCGGAGACTTCGCGTGGACGAATCGGGGCTTAGGAGACGACGCGTTGACCGATCGGGGCTCCGGAGACGGCGCCTGGACCGATCGTGGCTCGGAGACGGCGCGTGGAGGCATCCGGGCTAAGAAGACGACGCATGGACCGAGCGGGGTTCAGGAGACGGCGCGGGGAGCGATCGAGGCTCAGAAGACGACGCGTCGACCGATCGGGACTCAAGAGACGGCGCGTGGATCGATCGGGGCTCGGAGACGCCGCGTGGAACGATCCGGGCTCAGGAGACGGCGCTTGAACTTATCGGTGCTCCGAGACGGCCCGTGGACCGATCGGGGCTTAGGATACGGCGCGTGGACCGATCGGGGCTCAGGAAGCGGCGCCTGGACCGATCGTGGCTCGGAGACGGCGCGTGGAGGCATCGGGGCTAAGAAGATGACGCATGGACCGATCGGGCCTCAGGAAACGGCGTATGGACCGATCGGAGCTCGGACACGACGCGTGGACCGATCGGGGCTCAGGAGATGGCGCGAGGAGCGATCGGGCTCAGGAGAAGACGCGTCGACCGATCGGGGCTTAGTAGACGACGCGTCGAACGATCGGGGCTTAGGAAACGACGCGTGGACCGATCGGGGCTCGGAGACAGCGCGTGTACCGACTGGGGCTCAGGAGACCGCGCGTGAACCGATCGGGGCTCGGCGACTGCGCGTGGACGGATCGGGGCTCGGAGACGGTGCGTAGAACGATCGGGGCTCAGGAGACGGCGCGTTAACCGATTGGGGCTTAGGAGACGTTGCGTGGACCGATCGGCGCTCGAAGACGGCGCGTGGACCGATCGGGGCTCGGACACAGTGCGTGGACCGACTGGGGCTCAGGCGGTTGCGCGTGGACCAATTGGGGTTCGGCGACGGCGCGTGGACCGATCGGGGCTCAGGAGGCGGCGCGTGGATCGATCGGGGCTCGGAGACGGCGCGTGGAACGATCGGGGCTCAGGAGACGGCGCGTGAATCAATCGGGGCTCCGAGACGGCGCGTGGACCGATCGGGGATGAGGAGAAGGCGCGTGGACCGATCGGGGCTTAGGAGACGGCGCGTAGAAGGATCGGGGCTCGGAGATGGCGCGTGGAACGATCGGGGCTCAGGAGACGGCGCTTGAACTTATCGGCGCTCAGAGACGGCCCGTGTACCGATCGGGGCTTAGGATACGGCGCGTGGACCGATCGGGGCTCAGGAAACGGCGTATGGACCGATCGGAGCTCGGACACGACGCGTGGACCGATCGGGGCTCAGGAGACGGCGCGAGGAGCGATCGGGCTCAGGAGAAGACGCGTCAATTGATCGTGGCTCGGGAGACGACGCGTCGACGGATCGGGGCTTAGGAGACGACGCGTGGACCGATCGGGGCTTAGGAGACGACGCGTGGACCGATCGGGGCTCAGGAGACGGCGCGTGGACCGACCGGGGCTCAGGAGGCGACGCGTGGACCGATCGGTGCTCGGAGACGGCACGTTGGACGATCGGGGATCAGGAGACGGTGCGTGGACGGATCGGGGCTTAGGAGTCGGCGCGTCGACGGATGGGAGCTAAGGAGGCGGTGCGTGGGTCGATCGGGGCTCGGAGACAGCGCGTGTACCGACTGGGGCTCAGGAGACCGCGCGTGAACCGATCGGGGCTCGGCGACTGCGCGTGGACGGATCGGGGCACGGAGACGGTGCGTAGAACGATCGGGGCTCAGGAGACGGCGCGTTAACCGATTGGGGCTTAGGAGACGTTGCGTGGACCGATCGGCGCTCGAAGACGGCGCGTGGACCGATCGGGGCTCGGACACAGTGCGTGGACCGACTGGGGCTCAGGCGGTTGCGCGTGGACCAATTGGGGTTCGGCGACGGCGCGTGGACCGATCGGGGCTCAGGAGGCGGCGCGTGGAGCGATCGGGGGTCAGGAGACGGCGCGTGGACTAATCGGGGCTCGGGAAGCGGCGCCTGAACCGGTCGTGGCTCGGAGACGGCGCGTGGAGGCATCGGGGCTTAGAAGACGACGCATGGACCGATCAGGTCTCAGGAAACGGCGCGTGGACCGACTGGAGCTCGGAGACGACGCGTGGATCGACTGGGGGTCAGGCGGTTGCGCGTGGACCAATTGGGGTTCGGCGACGGCGCGTGGACCGATCGCGGCTCGGAGACGGCGCGTTAACCGATCGGGGCTTAGGAGACGGCACGTGATTCGATCGGTGCACAGGAGACGGCGTGTGAACCGGTCGGGGCTTAGGAGACGACGCGTCGGCCGATCGGGGCTCAGGACAAGGGGTGTGGACCGTTCGGAGCTCAGGAGACGGCGCGTGGACCGATCGGGGTTCGCCGATGGCGCGTGGACCGATCGGGGCTCGGAGACGACGCGTGTACCTATCGGGGCTCACGAGACAGCGTGTGGACCGATTGGGGCTCAGGAGACGGCGCGTGGACCGATCGGGGCTCGGAGACGGCGCGTGGAACGATCGGAGGTCAGGTGACGGGGCGTGAAATGATCGGCGCTCAGAGACGGCGCGTCGACCGATCGGTGCTCGGAGACGGCGCGTGGACGGACCGCGGCTCAGAATGCGGTACGCGGACCGATCGGGGATCGGACACGGCGTGTGGACCGATCGAGGCTCGGAGACGACGCGTTTAAGTATCGGGAATCAGGAGACGACGCGTGGAACGATCCGGGCTCAGGAGACGAAACGTGGACCGATCGGGGCTCGGAGACGCCGTGTGGAACGATCGGGGCTCGGGTGACGGCGCGTGAACCGATCGGCGCTCGGAGACGGCGCGTGGATCGATCGGGGATCGGGGACGGCGCGTCAACCGATCGGCGCTCAGGAGACGGCGCGCGAACCGACTGGGGCTCAGGAGAATCGCGTGGATCGATCGGGGCTCCAGAGGCGCCGCGTGGACCGATTGGGACCAGGAGACGGTGCGTGAACCGTTCGGGGCTCGGAGACGGCGCGTGGACCCATCGGGGCTCGGAGACGACGCGTAGACCGATCGGTGCTCGGAGACAGCGTGTGGACCGACTGGGGCTCGGAGACGGCGCGTGGACCGATCGTGGTTTAGGAGAAGGCGCGTGGAATGATCGGGGTTCAGGAGACGGCGCGAGGAGCGATCGGGGCTCAGGAGAAGACGCGTCAATTGATCGGGGCTCAGGACACGACGCGGCGACGGATCGGGGCTTGGAGACGGCGCGTGGACCGATCGGGACTCAGGAGACGGCGCGTGGATCGATTGGGGCGTGGATACGGCGCGTGACGCGACCGGGGTTCAGGAGGCCGCGCGTGGAGCGATCATGGCTCGGCGACGGCGCGTGGACCGATCGGGGCTCGGAGACGGCGCGTGAACCGACCGGGGCTCAGGAGACGGCGCGTGGACCGATCGGGGCTCGGAGACGGCACGTTAACTGATCGGGGCTTAGGAGACGATGCGTGGACCGATCGGGCTCGGAGCCGGCGTGTGAACCGATCGGCGCTCAGGAGGCTGCGCGTGGACCGATCGAGGCTCGGCGACGGCGCGTGGACCGATCGGCGCTCGGAGACGGCGCGTGGATCGATCGGGGATCGGGGACGGCGCGTGGACCGATCGTGGTTTAGGAGAAGGCGCGTGGAATGATCGGGGTTCAGGAGACGGCGCGAGGAGCGATCG
>OX328014.1:37243253-37283192 GCA_946811545.1 Netelia fuscicornis | reverse complement strand
CAGCTTGTAGCAGTATGCCGACAAAAGTTCATTGACGAACACATTTCCTTTCGTATTAATGTTAAAGACCTCACTGGCCTTCAAGTCGCGCTTCAGTCTTTTAGCATTAATGATTGCATCACGTACGACACCAGATGTAAGAGTTAAAACAATTGAAAAACGCCGCGCTTCTCTCTCGCCGCCTGACTCATTCGCAGCAGTCGAAGCATTCGCAACCGATCGTTGTTTACGTGCCATAATGCGCGCCGCGATTATATGACCTGCCAACTCGTTAAGACCTAGCGCCGCTAGTACCTTTATTGCTATCGTCTTAGGAGGATCCTTAACCACGTCAGGTATACCGGCTACAATGATCTCACCAGATCTTTGATCACTGGCCGGACTACTAACCAGTTTACGGAGGTCAGATCTCAGTTCACAAATCTCTTGCGCGAGTTTTACATTTTTTCCTTCAAGAGACTCAATTTTTTCCGCATGCGCAGAGATTACCCGAACTATCTTAGGAATTTCAATTAGCTTTTCATTCATTGCTGCAATGGAAGCACGCAGCGCCGGAATTTCACTGAGCGAAGTGTTCATTTTGTCAATAGACTCGCGTAGCTCAGCAGCTTGTAGCTTAGATTCTGCGCTTGACTGGCTAAACTTAGCCATAATCCTATCAAGCCATACAGGTTCCTCATCTCGAGAACGCGAGCTAAGCGCAGAGATTGAAGGATCGGAAGAAGAATGAGAGGCATCCATGGCAGCAACGCTCGACTCACAAGAAGTATTCTCAGATTTCTGACAGACAGAGTGTTTTAGGCAGCCCGGGTGGAACACACGATTGCAGTATTTGCAAGTAATCGGATTATTAGCAATATACCTATGACACCGGCCACACCGCGGCATACGTACGGCTATTTGATTTATCTAAATGAACAGTACCGCCAATAGTAGAGGCGAGTGTTGACCCGATGTCGATCGCTCGCTGCTATGTGACGAATGATGGTATACTTTGTGCTCCGCTCGCTGCTAAGTATGATATCGAAACTCACTCGCGATGATATAGTACGTGCTAGGTACTATGTATTCGTTGTGAGCGCAAGCGCGAACCAAGGCTAGATTATTCGGTTTGTCAACTTATCGATGCTCCCGATAGTAGAGGGGGGTGATCCACCGACGGCCGATCGATTTTCGATATGTCAATGTAGATCACGCGCTGCGGTGAGACGAATGGTAATACGCGATGTGCGTCGCTCTCTGATAAGTACGATGTCGGTACTCTCTTGCCCTGATATTGCAGGTGACCGTAGATAACTGTTGTGGGCGCATGCGCAAACACGGGACATCTGACAGAGAGGACAACGTCACGGCCAGTCAACCGAAATTCCCAAAGTTAGGTTATGAAAAATGTCACAGCTTTTCCTCACAATTTCCCAACGCCAGAGACGAATTTGGAGAATCTCATAGGAAAAAGCGACGAAAAGCTTTATGGTGCGAGCTTTGCGCCTAAAACAAAAACGCCCGTGGGCAGTCGCGCGACAGAGATAAATCTTAAAAGCGGAGCCGTTATTGAGGCGTGTGTAACGTACTCACCGCAACAGAGAGAGAGGGAGAGAAATAAAGAGAGAGAGAGAGAGAGAGAGAGAGAGAGAGAGAGAGAGAGAGAGAGAGAGAGAGAGAGAGAGAGAGAGAGAGAGAGAGAGAGAGAGAGAGAGAGAGGGAGAGAGAGAGAGAGAGAGAGAGAGAGAGAGAGAGAGAGAGAGAGAGAGAGAGAGAGAGAGAGAGAGAGAGAGAGAGAGAGAGAGAGAGAGAGAGAGAGAGAGAGAGAGAGGGAGAGAGAGAGAGAGAGAGAGAGAGAGAGAGAGAGAGAGAGAGAGAGAGAGAGGGAGAGAAGAGAGGGATTGATTGATTGATTGATAGAGTTTTATTATACCGTAGCATTGCTATAGGGTAACATTACAGAATAAAGCACAATGTAAAAGTTAATACTAAGACTAAGAATAATACAAAAATAAAGATAGACTAAACTAAAGATAGAATGTTGATGTGAAACATAGCAATCATAAGTAAGACTAAACATAAGGGTAAAAATAGAAATAAAAGTAAAAATAAAAATGAAAATAACAGTGAAAACAAAAATGAAAATAAACTAAAAATAAACTAAAAATAGCATAAACAGAACCAAAGATGGAGAATTTCCATGGCGGTGCTTAGCGGCAGAAGCACAGATAAAAAATAAAACATAAACGAGAAACTAACATGAAGAAAAGTAGATAGCAAATAAATGAGAATCAATGACCTTAACTCGAGAAGAACGTAACAACCAAAGGACGAAAGCACAGAGTCTGAATAGGAAAACACCATTAATCAGAGGGAGGGAGAGAGAGAGAGAGGGAGAGATCGATATGACCGATACAAAAAAAGCATATCGTTATTCGAGTCCTTGTGTTACATTCGCATTTCATTTAAAACAATTAAAAAGATGGGAAAATTATTTTCAATTATTTCTTTTATTTTATTTTCATCGTTATTACCTACAATGAAATTTTCTCAAGCCTTGTTTTAAAAGTGCAAGCAATTTCGAATCTCGATAAATTAATTGACGTATTATTGAAATAATAACAAATCATAATAATTAAAATTCAAATAAAGGTATGTAATTAATAAATATAGGTATGTAAGATTGTGGAAAAAAGTTTGTACAATGTTATGCAAAGAAAGTTACCTAATAATAATAATAATAATAATAATAATTAAAGTTGGAATTGTTTTGATTATCGTGAATGAAAAAAATTCATAAACTTGCCTTCCCTATTTTCATTAATTTCCAAATATTTTCACTTCACATAATCTCGAAAAAAAATTCAATTTTCTAATTAATTCCTTTATTGTTAATTACCTACGAATTAATTATCGATATCTTGGTGAAAAATGATTGATACAATTCGTAAGATCGTAAAGAAAAAATTATAATTCAATTTTCTAATTAATTCCTTTATTGTTAATTACGTACGAATTAATTGTCGATATCTGATGAGAAATGATTGATACAATTCGCAAGATCGTAAACAAAAAATTATAATTCAATTTTCTAATTAATTCCTTTATTGTTAATTACGTACGAATTAATTGTCGATATCTGGTGAGAAATGATCGATACGATTCGTAAGATCGTACGGGGACTTACGTGGAGGGTTACGTGTCGAAGATCGTATCGTGGGTATACGAGACCACGATATAAGGCCCAGCGCGAGTTCTCAGCGTTACATAAGATTTCCGCGAGCGTCGCGCACGGCTTCGTCTCTCTTTCTCCCCCCTCCTCTCTTTACCGCCCCCCCCCCTCTATCTCTCTCTCTCTCTCTCTCTCTCTCTCTCTCTCTCTCTCTCTCTCTCTCTCTCTCTCCCGCCCCTCTCTCTCTCCCGCCCCTCTCTCTCTCTCTCTCCCGCCCCTCTCTCTCTCACTCTTTCCCGCCTCTCTCTCTCTCTCTCTCACTCACGTATCGCAAAGTCGCGATTCTTGCACCGGAGATCCCATTAAATCGTATGCAGATTCCGCGCGTGAAACAATGGAGAGTCCCGCATGACGACGACGACGACGACGACGACGTCGACGACGAAGATGTGGGGCTGGGCCCTTTCGTAGAGAGAAAAAGAGAGAGAGAGAGGGATAGGGAGAGGAAAAAGCAGCGCACGCCCGTTGCGGATCAACGCTCGAGAAAAGACGGTGCCTCCCTCTTTGCGAATGGGCCAGACGAGAGAAGGAAGATTCTCTTCCTTGATATTTTTATACGCATATATATAAAGGTGTGTATGTGTGTGTGTGTGTGTGTGTGTGTGTATGTTTATATAGACGGTTGAGATCACTTCCTTGATCGTGGCTCAATAAAATCTGAGCTATATAGAGGGAAACGTTATTGCACAAGTGTTCGCTTGTAAAATTTAACGAACTGAAAAAAACAATATTTAATGCGTTCGTATAATTTGTATAAAAAGGTAAATTTTTTTATTATTTCCAGAACGAAGATCCGGTCAATGAACAAGAGAAAAATGTATATCAATCGTTACGGTCATTGTAAAACGTTTTCCAGCTCGAAATGTAAAATATAATAGAAAAGAAAAATATAAAGAATTCGAATATTTTTTTATAAATGAATCGATAGATTCGTTCGTTAAAATTGATTGAATTATTTATTAAGTATTATTTTAATAATTAATTTGATAATTAGTAAATAATTAAAATAATTTTGAATTAAATTAATTATTCAAATAATCAAAATAGTTTTAATAAACAATTCTAAATTTTAATAGACAATATTATTTTAATAATTAATTTGATGATTATTAATTAATTTAAATAATTCTAAGTTAAATTAATTATTAAAATAATTAAAATAATTTTATTAAACAACATTGTTTTAATAATTAAATAATTACTGAATAATGAAAACAATTCTAAATCTTAATAAACAATAATAATTTAATAATTAATTGAATAATTACTAATTAATTAAAATAATTCCAAATTAAAATAATATTATATATCAAAATTATTTTCATTATTTTACCGAATAATATTATTTTAATAATCATTTCAATAATTACTAAATAATTAAAATAACTTTAATGAATAATATTACTTTAATTACAAGTAACAAAAAAATTACCCGAAATTCCCAAAATTTACAATAAATATAATCTATCCAATTCTTATCATCGCAATTAGCGATAATTTCGTAAGATCAATTAGTCACGAATAAAGTTTCATTAATTCGTTCAATTTTTCCCAAGCGAAATGGCCGATAAACGAAGTAGTACGGTAACTCGAGACACAAAGAGAAGCACGTGATCGCGTGCCAGAAACGATTCCGTGAGACGGTCTCGATCGAGCATTATACATCACGCATAAAGCCTCGATTTATAAAAAAAAAAACAAACAATCAAAAAAAAAACAAACAAAAAGAAACGACTAAAACGATATAAAAGTGGCCGTACGTGTTTCAGAAGCGGCATGCCAGGAATCGTGAGCTCGTCTCGCACGTGCATCGAGCACCGTATGTGAATTCACCCGCGGTGTAACGATGTAACGGGTGTACACGCTCCTCGTGTATACTCCAACTTTTTTAAAAAAAATTTTTCTCAATTTTTTTTTTATCTCCTCGTCTCGATTAAAAAGTATTATAAACGCGATCGTCAGCGGGGTGGCTTCCCCCGAACAATAATTATTGGCGTGCGAGAGGAGTGTGCGATAGGTCGGGGGTGCAAGATCGGCACGAACAGCCCGAGAGAGAAGGACGGACAGACAGACGGACAGAGAGAAAAAGTGAGAGAGAAAATTCTCTTTTTCTTCATGATGTACGAGGTCTACGTGTTTCGCGTTTGTTCGATGCAACGAAGCTGCGCATACGTCATAAATTTGTATCGTAAATAAAAGGAAGAGAAGAAGAAGAAGAAAAAAAAGGAAGAAACAAACGAGTAAAAAAGAAATGAGAAGAAGAGAAAGAGAGGATCGGGAATTCACGAGAGCACGTAGTAGATATAAAACGTTCGGCACGTACCCCCCACCCCTCTACTCGTATATTCTCATGTCTTCAATTTTATACATACATATATATATATATGTATGAGTTTGCATATTTCTTGATGCAAGAGCGAATGCAGCATCGTACTCGATATTGTGTATGTGTATAGGGATTTGTTGTGCAGGAAGAGAGGAAGGGGAAGGGGGCAGGGAGGGGGTGGGGGGTGATTCTCTCAAAGATTCTGGCACACACTTGTCCTCGTCCTCGTCGCGGCCGTTGCGAGTGGTCAGGGATTTTCTTCAGCGAATTTACGAGGAGGCCAAGTGCACGAGCCGAGCCTCCCCGAGCTCTCTTATCCTCCACCGGTCCCCTCTTTTCTTCACTCACTTATCTTATTTGTTCGTCTTACCAGGACACGTCGTGTGTATACGAGAAATTGTTATATATATTTATGATTATTTGTTTATTTAGGAATGAAGAGAGAGAGGAGAATAGGCAAAAAATTGATTTGTTTATTTATTAAAGAAATTTGAATGAAATTGTTTATTAATTTATTGAAGTAAAAAATCAATTTATTAATTTGTTTAATAATTTGATTAAAGAAAGGAAAGGTGATTGAGGAAATTAAAGAGAATGTAAAAATAATAATAGAGAATAAAATTTGTATTTATTTATTTACGATTAAATGAAAATTCTTATTTTTGTCTTTTTTATCGTATGAATAAAAATAATTGAATTTTTGCTTATGTTTTCTGTGAGATTTTATTCGATGATTTTTTTCTTTTTTTTTCTTTTTTGTATTTTGCGAGAAATTGGCATGACGAGCGTGATACGAGAGATTAAGCGTGAGCGTAACGAAGAAAGAATTCTTGGTTATATTTGAGATTATCGGTCCAGAGAACGAGAGAGAGAGAGAGAGAGAGAGAGAGAGAGAGAGAGAGAGAGAGAGGGACGAGTCGAGCACGCATGAAGGTAAAGGAGTGTACGTATGCGCATGCGTAAATGTATGTGAGGGGGAATCAAGATCATTGACTCGCCTGCAGCGTTCGCGCGCGAACGTAATACGATCTCCCCCCCCCCCGCCCCAAGATTCCACTCCCTCCGCTCTATATACCGCGACACCGCGAGCTTTACATTCTCGTCCCTTTGGGCGCATCGACTGTTACGATAATAGGCGAGAGTAGCAACGATAACGATAAACAATAATGGGACAAAATTTATACCCGAAAGTCGAAAAATTATATCGCAATAAAATCGAACGACGCTTGTATAAAATATCAAAAAAAGACAAACCAACGTTAATCAACCGATATAAAACTTGATAAAAACAAAATCATAGATAATAAAATGAAATAATATAAAATTAGGTACGTTGTGTTTATAAAAATTATTGTAAAATCGATGATAATTGGATATAATAAAAAAAAAAAGATAAAAATATTATTATATCCGATTTTACGAATGGAGGTTGTAACAATTTTATGACGATATCGCCAGAGATATACCTATAGGATATTCGCGAGATTGAGAGAAGAGGAAACGATATAATATAATATGAGATAATATAATATAATATGATATGATATGATATGATATGATATGATATGATATGATAAAATATAATATAATATAATATAATATAATATAATATAATATAATATAATATAATATAATATAATATAATATAATATAATATAATATAATATAATATAATATAATATAATATAATATAATATAATATAATATAATATAATATAATATAATATAATATAATATAATATAATATAATATAATATAATATAATATAATATAATATAATATAATATAATATAATATAATATAATATAATATAATATAATATAATATAATATAATATAATATAATATAATATAATATAATATAATATAATATAATATAATATAATATAATATAATATAATATAATATAATATAATATAATATAATATAATATAATATAATATAATATAATATAATATGGTAGGATATAATATAATATATTATAATATGATATAACATGATATAATCTAATGTAATGTAATATATTATAAAATTATATAACAATTATATAATGAATATATATATGTATATATAGATAGAGAGAGAGAGAGAGAGAGAGAGTGAGGGAGGTACACAAGAGGGTCGCGAAAGCCAGGGGAGAGCAGTGATCGCTTATACAGGACTGATTCTCTAACGGTATTTTACGTGCTAGCAAAGAAGAACACAGCTTATCTCCACGAGTTCTCGTGTGCGAGTGCTTCGGTTCGCTAAGCATTAGCGCATTGCCCCCTCCTCCTTACCTCACGAACAACTCTCTGTCCGCAGCACCAGATAGTGAGAATCAAAGGCGTGCAACTTTTTGATCTTTTTTTTCAATCGGGATCGAATCTCGGGGGTGAACGAGAAAATTCTTCCTGGTTCGATTTACGCTTATCGACGATTATTTGATACGTATACGTATATATAGTTGCGTGATATTGTGCGTGATACTGGAAGCAATTAGCCGATCGCTAATTGCCTCTAACGCTTCTGCTTAGATATACACGAAGATCGGATCGAACAACATTTCAAAGAATTTTTTTGAAATAAATAATTGCGAACGAGATTAATTAAAAAAGGAAAAAAAATTCATATTATCTATATATATATTTCTTTTTTTCAAACTATTTATCACGTTGTTTATATTTATTTGGAATTCGATGTAATTTACAGCTAATACGATATTCTTTTTCGCGTTAATATTTCGATTGAATAATTTACTTCGGTCATGGAGATTAATAATGTGTTGTTGTTGTTATTATCGGTAATTAAGTTTATTTATAGAAATTATCACATTCTTTTCTTTCTCGTTTTGTGTTAAAAAAAAAAACGTGAACTGTAGGAATAAATTCCTGGCGATCTTACCTGTTCGGGAAAATTCATTTAAATTACTCGCGATATTTCCATACTTGGACATGTACGTATATAGGTATGTCGCCGTATAACATCGTTTTTTTCATGTGCTCCGAGAGAGTAACGCACACACACACACACACACACACACACACACACACAGAGAAACAGACAGACAGAGAAAGAGAGGCAGAGAAAGAGAAAGAGTGAGGGAGGGGGCAAGGGGGGGGGGAGAAAGGGGTATATTCACCTCGAAGGCGAACTTTCAAGGCCGTGATTCAAGATCAGGGTCTCAAGAGGCCGGGGAATATATCCAACAGGGCATCGCTCGTGCAGTCCGCGAGAGAAAAATAAACGGGGCGCGAGTGTCTCGAATAACGCGAACGTGCTCGAGGTGTCCCCTGGTCTCTCGGTCAACGCTCCAGGGGAAGACGAAGTGTTATGAGTACACGAGAGAATTTTAATCGCCTCGTCCGTAAACCGTGTTTTTCTTTCTTCTTGTTTTGCTTTTGTTTGTTTTTGAGTGCTGTTTTTCTTTTCGTTTTTTTTTGTTTTTTTTAAGTCGTAACTCATAGCCATATCGTATCGATCTGAAATCGATCGCTCATATCGCGTCTCGGTACCGATCGCTTTTGACGCGCGCAATCTTCAATCGTAATTCGAGCGTCTCGAAAAAAAATAGATTTATAGCCACGCGATTCGGACATTGACAGATCGCGAATTTGCAATTGTCGTTTTGCGAAAATTATCGATTTGTTCCTCGAAAGGATATTGTTCTTTTTCTTTTTAATTAAAAAATGAGTAATAAAATTAATCGATTAATATTTTTAACCATAATATTTATATTGGTTTAATTATTATAATATTATTATTAATTATTATATTATAATATTATAATATTATTATTAATTATTATATTACAATATTATAATATTATAATTATTATATAGTTAATTATTATATTATAATATTATAATTATTATATAGTTAATTATTATATTATAATATTATAATAATTATATAGTTAATCATTATATTTTAATATTATAATTATTATATAGTTTATTATTATAATATTATATATCATCTAATTATTATTATTATTATTATTATTATTATTATTATTATTTTATTTATTATCAATCTAATTATAATATTATAAATTGATCGTAAATTTTTTAATTCTTAATCCTCACCTTTGATTACACTACTAACATTAATTATCATAATAAAATAATAATCATAATTAAAGAAAACTGTAAGAAGAGTATAATAAAAATTTAATAAAAAAAACTAATGAAAAACAAAAACTATGATATTTGCTTCAATTATCAGATAATTATGATAAATCAATTGTTGCAATCTCGATTTCCTATAAATTCCGAAACATTCGATATTACTTTTGTTACAACAATATCGCGAAATATCTTGTTTGATTTACACATCTAAAATGCAATGTAATCTCACGTCGGACGTAGTGCGGTGGAAATACCTTGGTACGTCGAATGGACGCATAAAATCGATATGGTGTATCTTGAGACTGGATCGTTGGATCGTGTGTGTATAATACCGTATAGTGCTCGATGAACTGAAGATCGAGAATCTCGCGGGGGGATAATTTACACGGGATGCTGCTTCTGCGGCGGTGCGGGCACAGGGCATGGATAGAGAGGCAGAGAGAGAGACTGAGGGAGGGGGGGGGGGGAGAGACTCTCTTCCGGCATGTGCGATGCGCCTCGCCTAACGAGGCCACGTGGTCTCGCAGGACGCAGAAGACTATACACGGCCTCGGGCTAGGCTACGAATCTTTCGTCGCGGCGAGCAGAAATCACCGAGTCGATCCACCGAACAGGGAGAGAGAGAGAGAGAGGGAGGGAGATAAAGAGAAAGAAAAAAAGCGCCGGTTACATAAAGTCGCAATCGAGCGAGAGAGGAGAAAAGAGATGAGAGAAACGGAAGGCGTGCCCACCGCACACAGGGTTCTCCGTCTCTCTCATTTTCTCGTATTCTTCTTATTCTTATTCTTCCTTCTGGTACATAGAGAAACCAGAGAGAGAAAGAGCGAGGGAGGGAGAAGGAGAGAGGAAGAGGGAGAGAGAGAGAATGGGAGAGAAAGGGTGGCCGAGAGGGAGAGGGAGGGAGGGGGCTCATCTCGATCGTTGCAGCAGGAAGAACAATCGATCCACTCTTCGGGCTCATCCATGCAGGCACATCTTCGCTCTCTCTAAATCTTCAAGTTCTTTCCAGCTCCGTAGCTTTCCATTCCGGAAGAGAAACGAGAAGCAGAGAAAACAGAACGAAGAATGGTTCGGATCGTTGCTGAGCCTTTGCGGATAGTCCATCGTACAACGATCCCAAATACGATTGCCCTTTGAGTTTAGTTCTTCGCGCTTCGGTATTTTTTCATAGTCCTTTGGATAGTCCATCTTTAGACACATCATTCTCTAAATAGTCCGATCTAATATACCTACTTCTTAGAATAGTCCGATTGTTAGTTTCCCTTTTTTCAATTATCTACTTTTATAGTCCACTAAATAGTCCGGGTTATCAAACGACGAACTGGTACAAACCTTCGGAAATAATCTGTCCTTAAATCGTTCTTCCGTCAATCATGAAACTCGATAGTCGACCGAATAGTCCGGACTATCAGTTCACTGACTATCAAAACTGCGGACTATCAACATTTTTGAAAATTTCCTCTATTCATTTAATATTTTCTCGATCATTCCCTCGCACTATTCTCCGTATAGTCCGGACTATTCGAAATCCCATTACACCAAAAGTAGAACGCAATTTTGAAAACAAACTTTATCAAAACTGCGGACTATTAAAATTTTCGAAAAACTCCTCCATCCATTTCTCATTTTCTCGATCATCCCCCGGAACAATTCTCCATATAGTCCGGACTATTCCAATCCTCATTCCACCAAAAGTCTCGACTATACACGATCGTTGTTTTCACCTGAAATTCTCTCGCTTGTTTTTCGTACACCGTGCTCACTGTCTTGCCCTGTGACAATGGGCAGGATATATTTCCCATATCCGCTTAGGAACCACGGGCAGCGAAACGTTCTGCCGGAGATATTCCCGCGTCGGCGACGACTTTGCGATGAGAACAACCAGAAAAGGGGAGGGGGAAAAATAGAAAAAAACCGAATGTACAAGAGAAGGGTAGGAACGATCCCTATTGTATTTCTCTCGGTCGAGAGCGCCGAGAGGGCCCCGAGGTTCGTGAACCTCCCAACGCGACAAGATGATGCATCGGTTACAAGTCCTGCAAGCGGTCCTTTAACCCTCCTCTTTCCGCATACCTATATACTTATATATGTTTATACGTTCTTTCGTCGGTGTGTTATTCTCCTCTGCGGCTTGCTGGTGCTGCTGTTATTCGCAAGAGTCACTGAATAACCCCCGTGTAGCCTCTTTGCCAAGGGGGTCGCTGTCCCAAAAGTGGCGAGCGACTCGGTTCCATCCCGACACGTACACACATCTTTACCCCTCTGGACCCTCCCCCACAACCTTTATACTATCCTGTGGAACACACTCCTTCCCTCTCCTCCACCCGCGCAACCGTTCATATTATACATTTTCCTCGAGGGAATAAATTCTTAAGGCCCCATTTGTATTTCACGGTCGAGCTAGCATTTATCGCGTGTTTCGCTTCATTGTCTCGCTGTCTTTCTCTCTGTGTTGGCTCTCGGGGCTGCCGATTGCGAGGGTGGAGAGGTTGAACACGAAGAGAGGAGGAGGAAGAAGAAGGAGAGGAAGAAGAAGAAGAAGAAGAAGAAGAAGAGAAAGTATCGGAGAAGGAAGAAGAAGAGGGAGCTGTTAGGTAGGTACGCGTGCAACCAGCAGCAGCAACACGGTAGTTCTACCTCAAGAAAGAAAAAGAAAGAGACAGAGAGAAAGAGAGTACATAAGCATATCTTCTCGAAAGCGCGTGTACGTCGTCACAGGACGTCGTATTCTCGTTGTCCTTCCGGAGCACACGCATTCCGGCATCGAGTTATAAATCGCAGATCGATATCTCACCCTCTTTCCGTCCATCCCTTCGCTCCCCCGCCCTTCATTCCTAAAGGAAATCCTCGAGGTAGAACTTCGCGTACAATGCAAAATGGTAGCTTACAATGTCGACTTGAATAAATGTCTCTCGTCGCGAGGAACGATCTATCGAAATGGAGGGATGAACGAAACAGAAATAATAAAACGAACGAATAACAATAAAAATGAAAATAAAATAAAGAGCCACGTGACTACGAACTCTTTCGGTCTATTCTCATACGTATTATTCCAGAAACGTGTATATACATGGTGAGATCCTTAAGGTATGTCAAACTTTATTTTAAGGTAGATGGGATCGTTATAAACAAAAATTGCAAATATACATTTGAGATATTTTTAATAGTTTACGAGATATAAATTTTTTAAGTTGATCCAATCAGAGCGCGCCGAGAAACGTTGGAGACGCCCACTCCCGTCCTAACCGTAGAGATAGCATAGTGTGGGGCGTTACATTTGAAGTTCAAAAATTCAGAGCAATCAATTTTATTTATTATATTATTACGCAGTCATTTTTATTTCTCTGGCATTGACTGCTCTGAATTTTGCCGAGCGTGCTGAGATGCATTGGTGCCGCCCACTCCCCGCCTTAGAAGCCAATGCCCGAGAAATAAAAATGATTGCGTAATAATATAATAAATAAAATTGACTGCTCTGAATGTTGCAACTCCAAATATGTACACTGTGCTATCTCTACAGCTAGAGTGGGAGTGGGCGGTCCCAACGCTTCCCAGCGCGTTCTGATTCAACCAAATTAAAAAGCTTATATCTCGTAAACTATTAAAAATATCCTAAATTTATATTTGTAACTTTTGTTTGTAATGATCCCATCTACCTTAGAACAAAGCCTGTTACAACTTTTAAAATTCACCCTGTATATATACAAATTCTTACGTGTATGCAAACTATCGACCCACCCATTCGCATTCTATCGCCGGCACGAGGATCATAGATCGAAAGTCGACATGGTGGTACGCCCGGAGAAGAAAAGAGAGAACGAAAGAGCGAAGTGCACAAGGCACTTCAGGACGTTTGGTTTCACGCGTGCGCATCGCCATCAACGAGAAGAAAATGTAAGGCCCTTCGTGCGCGAGAGGCTAAGGATGGGGAGAGAATATCGAATTACGTGCGTGCGCACGAGCGTTGCAGAGTGGTGGGGATGCCCGGGACTGACTCCCGGAGTGGGGGAAGCAGCGGTGGGCCCACTCGGCGCACACACTTCGGTGATGTTTTTATTTTTTAATATTCGTTTTTTTCTCGTTATTTTTCTTTTCGTTTTTATAGAACGACCGCGTGATTCTCAAGATTTATCGAGTGTACGGTATTAGGTACCTCGACGTTATACAGGAATACGCAAGCATCGAAGGTTCACGAATTTAATCCACGCACGAACGTGTTGCCTGGTTAACTTTTATATACGTGGCGTAATTTATAATATAAATGGTTCGCGGGATGGTAGTTGGCGCGCAATTTTATATCTCGCGCGTGGTAACGACGCACGGGGTGAGTTGGCACACCTTTTTTCATATACAGGAGAAAGGGAGAGGGAGGGAGATAGTTGCGTTGAATATTTTGGGCGTAAGGGCCAAGCCCTCGCGACGAGACCGTTAACGCGTGTAACGATAAATCCTGGTCGACCCACGCGCAGGCTTTCGGTCCTGCTGATTCGTCTACCACCATTTTTTACCCCCTTCTTAATTTTCTTTTTTTCATTTTTTTATTTGTCATTGTTTATATTTAATATTTTTTGCAGAGGTCATGCGGGACGTCAAGAGGAGCGTATACACCGAGTTGTTGGAAAGCATCTCGTCGCATTTTTCTTTTCAATATTTTTAGCAGTTTTGGACTTTTTGTTGCTCTTTTGTTAAAAAGGGCACAAAAAATCCCTTTTGGACAAAAAAAATCCTTTTTTGTCGAGAGAGGATTTTTTTGTCAAAGATTCATCGAGCTCTTTCGAATCCTTTCGACTATAATTTTCGGCAAAAAAAAGTCCCCTTTGCTAAAAAAGAGTTATTTTTGTCAAAAAGGGATTTTTTTGTGATAAAGGGATTTTTTTTGTAAAAAAGAAATTTTTTTTCGTCGAAAATTGTAGTTATAAGTTAATATTGTTATAATCGACCTCTTTTCCTTTCAACTATAATTTTTGACAGAAAAAAAATCCCCTTTTGACAAAAAAAAATTTCTTTTTCGTCAAAAGGGAATTTTTTTTCTGTTTGACAAAAAGGATTTTTTTTTGTCAAAAAGATTTTATTTATTCAAAAATTATAATTAAAAGGGAAAGAGTTCGATGAATCTTCGCAGATGGCTGATGTTCTTAAGGACAGCCGGGGGGGATTCCTGACATTGGTGAGGAAGAAAGTTCGTAAGAGCGTTCGCAGTGCGATGGAGAATTAAGGGGGAGAAAAAGTCCAAGCGTACGAAAACGAGTGAGTAAATAAATATAAATGTGGTACATGAGAAGACCGCGGCACTTCGGGGCTGCTGCGCATCTTGCGCGTCCGAGAGTTACGTAGAATAAAAGAAAAGTTGGAATTCGCGAAGGAATACAAGGGGAAAGAAGAAGAAGAAGAAGAAGAGGAAGAGGAAGAAGACGAAGAGGACAAAGAGAAAGATGAGAGCGGTTTCTCCACCTCGTGCAGTTTCGCGATCCTACGAGACAACGAGAGCGAGAGAGAGAGAGAGAGAGAGAGAAGTTCACAAAGCACGCATCTTCATTGTTAAGTAAGCAGAGTTGAATCAAAGATGGAAAGAGAAGGATCGACGAAAATTAAAGGACGATTCCAGAGAATAATCGTAAAAATTTCTCCTGACACTTTTCGTCGCTTGGTTCCCAGTTCTTCTCAGCATTCGCAGCCATTTTGTCAGGAATTCGAGATATTTCTCTCGTCCTTCATCTCGTACTACAACTTTTTTCAAAATTTCAATTATTTTTAAATCTAAAGATTTTTCTGACATTTTTGTTCTTTCAAGACGTCAACACGCGATCGTCATTGGCCAACCTGGGCGTCCCTTCGTCCTTTCGACGCAGGACTCCCGACCCTCTCAGGCCTAATCATCCTCGAGCTCTTCACCGTGAATCTGCATGTCGTAATGACTTCCTCCCATTTTAGCAATAGCCTATAGGCAGTTGGACATAAAAGGAAATCACGTGACTTGAAAGTCCTTTTGCGCCCTTTTGTAACTGGTGATGAGTACCTCGAAGGTACGACGCAGCTCATATACTGAACTGTATAGGTATATGTATGTATATGTTCTGCTTGAAACGCTGTGTATAATATTCTACTGAAAAGTTTATGAGAAATATACAAAAAACCGGAAATAACGATTTATCGACTTAAGGTCGATAATATTTGAAAATTCTGAAACGAAACTACGATTTTCTTGTTGTATGGGAATTTTGAGATCGATATAGGTTTTTAGACCTTGAGAAAGGATTAAAATTCACCGGAATGCAAAATGGCCAATTTTGATCGGTATCGCGAAACGTCGAAAAATCGACTTTTTGCGATGCTGTATTTCCGATCTCGTTCGTCCGACAGAAAATTTCACGAATAACTTTTTGAAGAACTCGCCGAGCCCTTGAGGACTAGCCGAGAATCATCCAGATGGCTCAATTTTTGTGGCCGTGGCGACACTTTGAACATCGCGATTTTTGGGATTCATAGGAAGGGACCTGCAAAAAAACGCCTAGACGATAAAGCCAAATTTTTTTTTGCTCCAAATCCTCTTTATTTCATCATATTCGTGGTGCACGGGAAATTTCCGATTCCAAACTGATGCTACAAAGTCTTTTTGGACAAAAAAAAATTTAACCCCCTCCAGACCTCCCAAAGTCCCAAAGGTAAATTACCAATGTTGACTATCGGCACCTGCCGAGGGTCAAAATTTTTTTTCGTTCAAAAAGGCTTCAATTGTAGGTTACGGAATCGGAAATTTCCCGTGCAATACGAATATCACCATTATGATCCCAAAATATTTCAATTAAAAAAAATATTCAGTTTTTCGCCCTTTTCATCGACAAATACAAACAACACGTCATTATAATCGTGACATTCGTATCAACGTTGCTTCAAACGACACCGACCCGTCACCTAACCACAAAATATTCAACAAATCCAATTGAATATTAAGAATTTTTATTTTCAGTTTGTTTGCTTATTCCTAATTAAAAAAACATATGAAAATTGTAAAAAAAAACTGCGAATAAGGAAATGGCAATAAGAATAATCGATTCTCCGTGTGTAAACAATATCAAAAACAGAATTTTTATCATCAGTAAAGATTAATCATTTAGAAAAAAGTTGACAAAACTATATTTCCTTCGAATGACTTTCATCTGTCAATTATATTCGATCCGTTCACTGAGATTAACAACTGGAAACAATTCAATAATAATTAATAAAAAAAAATACGAGCGTCATTGCGATGAATCGTTCAGTGATTAAAGCAACTACGATAATATCATCCGGGAATTTACATTCATTCAAGAATCCTGCGTGCAACGCGATTCCCAGCAATGCAATCTTGCATCTGCAAGAGCATTTACATGCTAAAAATTTGCCGTGCCGGTGCCGGTTCGTGCCGGTGCCGGTACGTGCCGGTGCCGTTACGTGCCGGTCCGTGCCGTATAAGTTGACCCAACGTCAAAAATATATAACTTACACCGGCGTTCTGTTTTGTCCTTTTTATCTCTTCTTTTTTTACACCTTAACTCGATGCTCTCAAGACCTTTTTCTCCAGGACTTAAGAACGCGCGGATTCTCTGCTCGTCGCTTCTTCTTTCACACACGCTGGCGTCTCGCCACTTTTATTCGCGTATACAACCCGGGCTGAAAGCTTCGACCTCGTGGCGAGCGCGATGAAAAGCTCCGACGACGTTGACGGATGATGAGTCACGTCTCCGTCGTTACCAACGTCGTCGCTGAGATTGCGTTGGGTCGCACGTTCGTACGTGTGCTTGTGTGTCCGTGTGTGACGCGAAGTGACCAAAGCGAAGACGTAAAAATCAAGGAGTAATAATTACCGGCTTGATGTGGTTGATTTGTTGCCGTAGGGAGGCAAAGTCCGGAGACGCAAAGGGCTTCGCGAAACCCTCTTGCAAAACCGGTAGTCGCTTCTATCTCTTTGATCGCGATGACGCGAGTTTCCTCGCTTGATTGCGGCTGGGATGTTATAAATTGTTGGAAGACGATTGAACAAAAAGAGGAGAGAGAGAGAGAACGTATCTTTGCCCTCGTTGAGGAAAATTTTCAACGTGCTAATTCGGATCGATAAAATCGATTTGAATCTATCAAAATCGATCGAAACAATAGTTAAGCAAACTTCGCTAATCGAACGTTAATTTTTCGTTACGAATTCCATCTGGCCGAGATTGGACGTGAATCTATCTCGGAAATTATCGAACTATTGTCAATTTGGGACTAAAAAACGATTGAAGAATGGAAAAAAAGGAGAATTGAAAATGTGAGTGTGAAATAAAACAGTGAAGGACCAAAAGGATCTTCCTCAGTGTCTAAGGACTATCTCTCGATTCATCGCTTCTTTCAACTCCCTAATCCTCCATCTCATCCATCACCCGACCACCAAACACAGGAACGAAACAAAACTGGAATTCTCCTTCGTGCAATACACAATCTCTGTTTCTCTCTCTCTCGTCCTTTCTCATTCCCTTCGCTCCTCTTAATCTCTCCCTCTCCATTCTCTTTTCTAAATAAATATATCTGTCCTCTCGTCGGGCCTGCGCATCGCGGTAACTTTCAGACTAATGCTCTACTCCCTTTTATCGTAGGTACGTAGTCTCGACTGCCACGAGGAAAATCCTATCTTCGTGGATATGTCTCTTTTCTCGTCCGTACGTCCACGTCCACGAGTCGTTGATCCCTCTTTATCTCTCTCTCTATCTCTATCTCTCTCTGTCTCTTTCTCTCTCTGTCTCTCGTTCTCTCTCTTGCTCGCAAAAGAGTCTGCGACATATGGCCGTGTGACCAACGTACCGAAGTCTTTATATTTATATATTTATATATATACTTACCTGCACATATATATTTGTGTGTGTGTTCGTCTTATTGCAAAAGGCTGGGAGCATGGCACAAGAAACTGCACAGTTGCGTAGAAACTTGGAGCTACGTAGGTACACAGAGAGAAAAAGATAGAGAGAGAGAGAGAAAGAGAGAGAGAGAGAGAGAGAGAGAGAGAGAGAGAGAGAGAGAGAGAGAGAGAGGAGGAGGAGGAGGAAGGAGAGGGCAAGACGAAGGGAGGTGCTTGGGGGTAGAGGAACGCGTCCGTGGAATCGCGAAACGACGAGGAGACGTCTCTTCCACCGAACATAGTAAAAGAGCGTGAGAGAAAGAGACAGAGAAAAAGAGAGTTAAAGAGGAGGAGGGGGAGGGGTGCTGTAGCTCGTTTAACTAGCTCCTTGGTTCGGATACCTCACTGCTACTGCACAGCAGCTGATGTCCGGCATAAGTGCAACGGAACACGTCCGTGAGCCCGAAGAGTGACGGAATCCTCGGAGCATTGTGGTGCACACGCGCATACGCAGCGAAGAATATAGAAATAAAAAGAATTGTGGAATAAAGAGCGAAGGAAGAAAGAGAGAGAGAGAGAGAGAGAGAGAGATAAGAAAACGAAGAAAACGTACGGACGTACGTTTATTTTAATTGGAGCCACGGCACTCTCCCGAGAAAGAAGAAGCTTTCTTACACGCCGAGCCCTCTCGTTTTCTCCCATTTTGCTTTTTACCATTCTTTCGTCAATTTTTTTATTTTTCTTCCGTTTTCTTTCTTTTTCTTGTTTTTTGATTTTCCTTTTTCTTTTCTTTTCACGACAATCCTTCGCTAGCTCGCGTTTCGAACGACTTTCGTGAGCAACGATGAACCGGGAACGAAATATTGGGACGTTGGAGGAAGAGGGCGTGAGTCACGGGCGAACGCAGAGGGGGGAGAAACCCATGCGCATGCGCGCTGTATGTAATTATATCGATGAACACCTCTCGGGATTTAATCACACTGTTAATGATCTGGTTGGCTTTGATTTCACGGCGGCACGTCGACGCACATGTACACCTACCTACCTACATATGCCTCGTGAGATTTCGTAGTATACGTAGCGGTGTTATAATTGCCCCTGGGACTAAAAGCCACGGAAGCCAACGGTATCGTATCTCACATAAAGATATAAATTATGCGTCAACTCATCGGTTCTAATTCCATTCGCCAGATGGATGCATAAATAAATATATATGCGAGTCTCTCACTCTCTCGCTCCCCTTTTCTACATATATATACAGGGTGAGTTTCATAAAGTGTCTAAAAATTTTATTTTAAGATAGATGGGATGATTACAAACAAAAGTTGCAAATATACATTGGGGATATTTTTAATAGTTTACGAGATATAAATTTTTTAAGCTGGCCCAATCAGAGCGCGCCGAGAAGCGTTGGAGCCGCCTACTCCCCACTCCACACATATGGGGTAGGCTCAATGTTACATTTGGGATTGCAAAATTCAGAACAGTCAATTTTATTTATTATTTTATTACGCAGTTATTTTTATTTCTCGGACAGTGACTGGTCTGAATTTTGCCGAGCGCGCCGACAAGCGTTGCAGCCGTTCACTCCCCACCCTAGCAACCAATAAAAATGATTACTCTAAAAATGACTACTCGAAAATAAAAAATTACTACTCTAAATTTTGCAATCACAAATGTAATGCCCTGCACTGTGCTATCTCTACGGCTAGGGCGAGGAGTGGGCGGCTCCAATGTTTCTCGGCGCGCTCTGATTGGACCACATTTAAAACATTATATCTCGTAAAATATTTAAAATATCCCTAATATATATTTGCAACTTTTGTTTGCAATGATCCCATCTACCTGAAAATAAAGTTTCAGACATCTTACGAAACTCACCCTGTATACACATATATATATCTCGCGAAGGTTCTCACGTATCGATGTAGCATTAAACCTGTTACGGTAAAAAAAAAGTTGTTTTTTTTTAAATTATCTTCCTCTTTTATCTTTCTCTGGGCCAACTGGGTAAGGGTTATGAAATTTTGATTTCTCATTAACGTTCGAACGCTCTCAATGACCGACCGGTCCACGAATCGAACCTAATCCATATTAATAATGCATCCGGTACTTAATACAGTTTATCAAAAATACAATATTAATACATCTACGAAATAAATAATGACGAATTCAATGTTTTCTTTTTGAAATTTATTTTTTTATAGTGTCGTCGCCCCTCGTTGATTATCTCATTTAGTGTCGTTCGGCTGATTTTTTTTCTAGGCGGGTCCGGGAATAGGCGCGGACCTCTCGTAAAAGGTGGTGGGCCGTTAACGCCAACGGCCCCCGGCAAGTTTCTCTCTCTCTCTCTCTCTCTCTCTCTCTCTCTCTCTCTCTCTCGCTCCTGCCTGACGGAGGCGAAGCCTTCGCAAGAAGACCCGAGACGTCAGCTGAAGAAGGGGTTGTTGCCGATGCGAGATACTCAAACGAGTGATGCGAGTGTTCTATGGAACGGATATATAGATATATATCTGTATTGTATAGAAATAAAGCGGCAAAGCACTGGACTCGGTGGCGCGCGCGCGCCATGACAGAGCCGGCTATTAAAGTGATTACAGTGGTGGGTACCCGTAAAGCAATTATTATGGGGTCCGCATTAACATTTATTCATTGCAACGAGAGAAGCCTCCGCGCGCGTACTATTCTCTCTCTCTCTCTTTCCTTCTCTCATTCTCTTCCAGTGTGCTCCTCTTTTGTGTATACGCGTCTATATACACATTATCAATGTGCTCGAATACGATACATAGCAAGAGCGCATGCGCATCAGAAAGGGGGAGTGGAGGGGAGAGGGGGATCCTTATGCCTTATACATGACTGGTAGCTAGAAGCCCTCCAAGACTTTTATGGCCCCGGCAGGGATAATGCGACCCTAAGACCCTGTAGACCTAGCTTATACAGGGTGCTACCTATTCGCATCTCCTTGCTTGAAAACCAATTTTTCCTTTTCTTTTTTTACAGAAATTCGCAACGAGAATAAAAACAGTGTTAATTAAACAAATTTCCGTTAGAAATACATACAAAAAAGTTCGTTTTTGTATTTGGGTAAAACATTGCGTAATTGATTGGAACGTTTGCTTTTCTTCTTTTGTTGAAAAAGAGGGAAACGAAGTGAAACAATAAATGAGAACAATGCGAATATGAATTAATTCGCGAGTGATTTGCAAAAGGATCTACGTTGCTTCATGGGCAATAATTAATGTAAATACTATGCAGTAGTCAATTGCCATGCTAAAACGGTTTCAAGTGCATGGCAATAGTAGGTAATATGCATATACGGTTAATATGCCACTTGAGAAGCGAAACTGCGTGGAAGAACGTAGAAAGAGAGAGAGACACAGAGAGAGAGAGAGAGAGAGAGAGAGAGAGAGAAAACATGACCAGTGGCAAGAACGATTTTTCGCGAGTGTATAAGCCTGGAGGGGTGACGGTGAGGAGGGAGAAGGGGATAAGAAGAAGGAGAAGTTGCAGAGAAGCGAGGTATATTGCATTTGCGTGTAACACTTCCTCTCGTGCGAGGCCGAGGGTATCTACATTTATCACCATTTTTCTCATCCTTGCGATCGGGCTTGCAATTTTGCAGCCCGTTGTCAAGGCTCTTCGTACAACGAGAGAGATCCCTCTCCCCAGCCCCTTCCCCTCCAACCGCACCGTCATAGAAACAACTTTTCTCTCGCAACGAATGAACCTTTTGCCACGTAGACGTCAAGTTGAATACGCGATTATATTTTATTCCTATATTCTCGAGGAAATTCACAATTTAGTGTTATACCGACGGCTGCGCAGGTTGGACATCGAATAAATTATACGAGTGAAATTTATGGAAAAGGGTCGTAGAACCCGAATGAGGAGATGCGGGTCATGCGGGAAAGTCAGGGTTCGCGAATGGTCATGAATGGAAAGCGAGCTTGTGCAACTGCCGCGAGAGTCATTCGGTTAATTACGATGAAAAACATGATTAATGGGTTGAAAAATCAAAGTTAATTACGATTGAAAACGAATTGAATATTAGGAATTTTTATTTTGAATTCGTTTTCTTATTTTTAGTTAAAAAAAACGTATGAAAATTATGAAAAACTATGAATAAAAAAATGATAATCAAAATAATCGATTCTCTGTGTGTAAACAATATCAAAAACAGAATTTTTATCGTATTTAATGATTTATCATTTAGAAAAAAAGTTGGCAAAATTGTGTTTCCTTCGAATGACTTTCATCTGGCAATTATTATTTGAACCTTTCACCGCGAATAATCAACCGGAGACAATTGAATGATGAATAATAAAAAAAACATGTGCGTCATTACGATGAATCGTCGAGTGATTAAAGCAACTACAACGATACTGTCATCCGTGAATTTATATTCATTCAAGAATCCTGCGTGTAACGCGATTCCGAGCAATGGAATCTTGCAGCTGCGAGAGCACTTATATTCTAGATTGCGTATCTAAATCATTAAATAATTTCCGAGCGATGGAGAGAGAGAGAGAGGGAAAGAGAATGAGAGTTAGACACCGGTTGCCGTTACACCGCTGGAAGGAGAGTCACAATTAAGTGTACATGTGAGAAAAGTGATCGCGTGTCGCTCCGTGGCTTATGCGCCGTGGGCTGGCTTTCATACCGCGGATTCAGCACAGGGGGATAAACGTGTACATTTGTACGTACACATGAGTAGGCAAACTCCATTCAAACGATACATTTGTATGTATATATATGAAGCATTCTCCGCAAAGTCGAATCAAAAAAAAATAACTAGATATCTAGACGTAATCGATAGTTTTATCGGGACGGAAATGGCACGATCAATGATCAGCGCATTGAGTGGGAATACATTCTTTATTGTGTTCAAATTTACTTTCCAGGGTGATTGCGACATCGGAAATTTCCCGTAGAACACGAATATCATATTTTTATTATTGATTTTTCATGGCATCTTGGTGAAAAGATCAAAAATCATTAAAAAATTCGGATTTTTCAACTTTTGACGAGGAAATTGTAAATTAATAATAATGAAAATGGCATATTCTTATTCTACGGGAAATTTCCGATTCCACGAGTACCCATAACAGTATTATCGGAGGAAAAAAAATTTTGATCTTCAACCACCTCAACCTCGAAAGAAGTCAATATTTTTCTATCCTAAATAACTTTAAAACGATCTTCTAGAATCTAGAATATTCCCTATTACAAGAATAGTCTGTTCTCATTTCAATTTTTCCATAATTTCATGCCCAAAAGATTAAAAAACCCTGAAATTTTTATTTGTTTTATTATTCACCAAAAAATTGTGAAAAACTAGAAACGATACTACGCTACTCGTCTCCTACATAAATTTTTTAATCGCTCAACCGTTCTATCCACTTAATTTCGCTAAAATTACAAATTTTAACTTTCCAACTCACCACCAATTTCGAAAATTCTCTAAAAAAAAACAAATACAACCCATAAATAACTAAACAACATTTTGTTTTCCATTCATAAAACTATTTAAAAATTACCCCACACTCTGTAAATTACAAAAATCCTTCGATCGACTCAAAAAAAAGAAATACCAGTCGATTATCCTGAGAACGCCCCATGCATCTACATGTGTGCATATAATATGCGAGTATGCCGACGGGAGAGTCACGACTGGTTCGTCCGTCGCATCCTGCGCCACATACATGCACACACACACACAAACCCATGCATAGATATACAAACATACATAACCAGTAATAGTTAATGTGTCTGTATCGGACGAAACGCTTCGGGTCGTGCGAAAGTCATTCGATTTCCCGAGTGCCCGTAGCCCCGCGCGATCGGCAAGTATATTCCCATCGTATATAATACATAGAAGAAGGAAGACTACCTGAGAGAGATCGCGAGAAATCGTCCAGAGTTCGCGAGAGGACTCTCGTGTCTTCCAAACATCTTTCTCCCTTTCTTATTTTTGTTTTCCACGAGATATAATTCATCCGAAGGTTTCATCCACGTACCTAAGCTCCTTGGACTCTGGAACTCGAAAAGGAAATAGTATTCGATTTATTTTTCTACCCAGAAGGAACTATGGGACATATTCACGATGCTATACACGACGAGGTAAAAAGTGAAAGCTCTGTGGTTCTCTAACGTTGAAAGCATTTCTATGTCTCCTATACTCTCCATATATATATATATATATATACATACATATATATGTATACATATATTATAAACCTTGTTGTTATGCATGGGAATCGACGAAGTGGCGGCAGAGGTGCAACCTGTGCGGACGATCCCCATTTATATTATTACATACATATACACTTAAATGAATATATACATATATATGCAATGAATTTATAGAACCGTGACAATCGTTTGTACACGGGACTCTCGAAGAGTTTGGATAACGTGCGTATCTCGTGTTCTTAATATAGCACATATAACTGTTGTTACGCTATATGATAATTAAAGTATCATCTTTTTTTTAACTTCTCTCTCTCTCTCGCCTTTTAAAAGGAAGGCTGACAGCTAAGAGTTATGAGAGAGGGAGAAAAAAAATCCATCGAGGAGTCAGTATCCTCGTGGGAATAATTCCGGGACTTACGTGACGGTCACGTCGAATATGTGTGTTGCTGGATAAATGTATAACTGGAACTTTACCATTCGCACAGTGGAGAACTGCTGGTAGTTTTTTTTTTGTTGGGGAGGAGGAGGGAGGGAGAGGCGAGGAAAAAAGTGACGAGCTGGAGAGATTCGTTGTCTGACAATCGTACGGCGAGAGTGAAGAGAGGAACAGAAGGAGAGAGAGTGAGAGATTGTTAATGAACATCCGCGGAATGACGGAGTGAGCCTTTTGGCCTCTTCCGTTGCCACACCCCCCTCTCTTGTTACCTAATGAAGTAATGAGATAATTCGGTTACAAACCACACCGTTGCCGCTCGGAAATAAATTTATAGCTGTATATGTATAGATGTATGAACAGAGTTGCGCAATCCCAGACAAGGCCACTAAGGTTGCGCAAATTATTTCAGTGCAAATTTATCGTGGACCGAAAGGTGGACAATATGGACCAGGGCAACTTCAGACAAAAGTCCTCCTAGGAATTTTTTTTAATTAAAGTTAATTAAATTAATTTTATTATTAATTAATTAATTGATATTAATTTAATTTAATTTATTTTAATTGATCAAAATTTTTAGTTGTATTTGTATTATTTAAATTAAATTATATTAATTTAATTAAATGAAAATAATATAATGAATTTGTATTATTTGAATTAAATTATATTAATTTAATTGAATAAAAATAATATAATGGATTTGTATTATTTGAATTAAATTATTAAAAATAATATAATGAATTTGTATTATTTGAATTAAGTTATATTAATTTAATTTAATTAAAATACTGCAAATAATTTTTAAGAGGAATATTAGAATTATTGAATTTTAAAAATAATTGAATTTTTATTGATTAGAATTATTATTTTGTCTCCGAGCTTGATTTAAATAAATATTTAAATAAATATCAAGCTCGTGGAAATGATATCTCCATTTTCTTTTATAAAACGTTCGCATCTTGCAATTTTTACTCGAGAAATTAACGAATCATTTCTTTCCAATTTCGAGCAAAACCGTTGCGCAAAATCCACGAATGAACGAATTATTGCAAAACACATTTTTCCGAAGAAACGAAAATGTAATTTATGCCCCAAACGTTAATTCCCAAGCGCTAAAATATCTCGATATGCCATATTGCCCCATGGCATGTATAATTATCCATACCGGTACCGACTCTTCTAATTACCGAATGAACGTTGCACGTAAAATCGTCTGAGCAATATATATATATATATTTTTCTTTTCGAATTCGAAAGGAATCCGTTATCTCCAACGAGAAAAGCCGACTCTCGCTATACGGATAATAAATTAATTTTACGATTGGCCAGAGGAGACTTTTCGTCTGTCGACGCATAAACAATAAATATCGTTCGTCGTAGATTTTTGTTTCTTTCCCGTTGTTTTACTGCCTTGCCACCGCCCTTAATATTTAACGACTCGAGGAAAATATACTCTCGCGAATATTTATTTTCCCATACGATATTCTACGTACGCTAATAATAATAATAATAATAACAATAATAACATAGTATACGCGAGAGCGAATGAAAACTGTCGGCCGGTTATAAACGTCATCATGAATTAACCAATCGGGGTTGCTATTATCCGTAATGAAACACGAAGGGATATTTCGTACAATCCCCCCGAGGGTAAGAAGAATCAGAACTATGAACGAAGTAACGAGAATAAGTGAAATAAAAAAAGAAACAGAAGAAAAATGCATATGTGCGAGAAGAACGGACGTACCGTGTTTCCGGTGGGAAGCGACGATTTTCTCACGACTCGACCGATCATCGAGCATCGGTATAGGGTGAGGAGGATCGTTGACCAAGAGGCAAAAGGCTCGATAATACTCGTGAACGTACCTGCAACAAGAATAGAGGAAAAACCGGACTTTAATTAGACCAGCCGAAGCGCAGGAAGAAAGAACGAGGAGAGAGAGAGAGAGGGTGAGGGACAAAGAAGAGGACCGAGAGCAAGCAAGATCCTCCGCGTGTTCTCGCGATCGGGAGAACGAGCGGCGTTATAGATCTCGTCATAAGAGGGCCCTCGTTCCCTCTCTCTCTCTCACTCTCACGGTATTCAAGAGATACCTAGCGTATATAAAACTACGATATAAATATACACACACACAGACATATATATACAGGGTGAATTTCATAAGGTGTAACAGGCCTTATTTTAAGGTAGATGGAATCATTACAAACAAAAGTTGCAAATATACATTAGGGATATTTTTAATAGTTTACGAGATATAAGTTTTTAAAGTTCGTCCAATCAGAGCGCCCCGAATTGGCACCGCCCACTCCCGCCCTAACCGTAGGAATAGCACAGTATAGAGCGTTACATTTGGGGATGAAAAATGCAGAGTCATCAATTTCATTTATTATCTTATTATGCAGTCATTTGAATGCTCTGGATTTTGCCAAGCGCGCCGATAAGCGTTGGAGCCGCCCACTACTCGCCCTAGCAGCCAATGTCCGAGAAATAAAAACTGCGTAATAATATAATCAATAAAATTAACTGCTCTGAATTTTGCAACCCCAAATGTAATGCCCTCCACTGTCCTATCTTTACGGCTATGGCGGGAGTGGGCGGTTCCAACGCTTCCCCGCGCGCTCTGATTGGACCATCTTTAAACATTGATATCTCGTAAACTATTAAAAATATCCTCAATGTATATTTGCAACTTTTGTTTGCAATGATCCAATCTACCTTAGAATAAAGCCTATTACACCTTATGAAATTCACCCTGTGTATATATTTTATATACACATATATATTTATATATGGATATAAATATATATATATATGAGTATTACTATATGAGTGTGTAGTTGAATACGAGTCTTCTCGTATGGTACAAGACCGAGGCCAGTATAACATCCCCCTTTGTACATCGTGTGCATCGTCTCTCGAGATGCACACGGGGTGCAATTAAGAAAATACGAAATCGTGTTAGTGTGTTACGCGGCTGTACAAGTATTTTGTTTTTTTTTTCTTCCTTTTTTATTCTTCTTTCTCTCGTTTTTGTTTTTGTTTCTTTCTTTAAGGGGGGAGGGTTCAGAATCTCGAGAGAATCTTGGCCATAAAATAAACAGTCATGGGGAGATTCAGGCACGTAAAGCACATAATCTTTATCGCTTCCACACGCGGTCGATTCGCTTCAATGGAATAACGCTCCGATATCTCGTGTCATGCACGATAATGCGATTTTAGGTTTTCCTTTTGGTTTTGTTTTTGTCTTTTTTTTTCTTATTTGGTTTTTTGAGTTGTTTTTAGGTTTAAGGGAGAGTCGTTAGACTCGGAATTGCCAGGATAAAGTCGATGAAAACGATGTAAATGGTAATACGCGGTGGTGAAATTATTTCTATGATCGTTATTACGTTTAATTAATTTTTATTATCGGATTAATAAAATCGTTTACTTTTCTTTATTGCTCTAAGTATCGATGAAGTTTTGAAAAATCGTCGTTTATCGAAGTTATTTATAGAAATTGATCGACCCAATATTTTCTTCTTTCGAATTTTTCATCGTTCCTATTATTTTCCAAATAAATAATTAATCAACGTAATAATTTCTCCGATTAAATAAATAATTAATAAATAATTAATCAACGTAATAATTGTTCCGATTATTTTCCAAATAAATAATTAATCAACGTAATAATTGTGAAAAAAAATTGCTAATTATTTCTAAAATTTTTGAAAATTGTTCATTTTAACTGTAAAATCTTTTCCAACGTTTACTCGACGATATAATTATCTAAAAAAAATTTTAACTAACAAAACAATTATCCAAAATTATCAATTTTTCCAATAATTAAAAAAAATCATTCAACCCCGAAATAATTTGAACCAAAATCACAAAATGGCTTTTTTAAGTAACAAACTTTTCGACAAATAATTTTTTTTATTAATCAATGCAAACACTCGAGCTGCTTTCACGATGTTCTTGGTTCTTTCATTCCCGCGTTTCGTCCAAAAGATTTTTCCTCTCGGAACAGCGAGCGCCTTCCCCTTGACCTCCTTTAATATCAACAAATTCACGATTTGTCCAGATGAAACCACGTCTATATCATAGTCGTGAGTCGTCGTCGCAGTGAGGAATGTGAGCGCCTCTGGTCGAGCCGCGGATCGTCCGAGTATTCCTTGAAACGAGTTTGCTTCTGCCGCGGCAAACTCGCGCGATTCTCTTTTCTCACAGCCTCCCTGCTCTCTCTCTCTCTCTCTCTCTCTTTCTCGTCCCTGGTGTTTTGCCACACATATACACGCCTCTGAGCCTGTTCCTCAGCGAGATCGTTCGTTCGACGGTAAAACATTCGCCCCGGCTTCGAGACTTTCCGAGCAGGGAAATAGAGACTATCATAATTCCAAAGGGAAGAAGAGGGATGTATATATAGTCAAAGGTATTCTCTCCCTCTCTGTCTGTATAGAGCGAAGAGAAGATTTCTCAACTGTGAGAGAGAGGAAGAGATAGAGGGATTTGATGCGCACTGGTACCGAGAAATACCTTTGCGCAAAGACGATTATTCGAGAATTCTGCGCAAGAGCATTTTCTTCGAGAAAGATCGCGAAGGGGTTCCCGATCGCTGGCTCAGGAAATAAACTCTCTTAGACGGCATAGAATGAGAAGAGAGGAAGAAAAAAACATCGTTCCATGCCCCCATGATCGTTTGGTACGAAATGCGGAACGCTGGTGGCAGGAAAAGACAAAAAAAAATAGTAAATATAGAAATAAAACAAATAATTAAAATTATAATCGACGTAAAAAAAGGAAAATATTATAAAAACGATTTAGGGAATTAAAATCGGCGGGAAATTCAAAAATTTTATTACAATAGAAAGATATTAAAGTAATATTTCTATTTAAAATTTTTAAATGGAATGAAATCAAAAAGAAAACAGAAAAATAAAGCGAATTCGATATTGAAATCAAGAAAACAACGTGATTCTACGTTCTCATAGTAGTTTAGCATGAAGTGCAGTAAATATAGAAATAAAACAAATAATTAAAATTATAATCGACGTAAAAAAAGGAAAATATTATAAAAACGATTTAGAGAATTAAAATTGGCGGGAAATTCAAAAATTTTATTACAATAGAAAGAAATTAAAGTAATATTTCTATTTAAAATTTTTAAATGGAATGAAATCAAAAAGAAAACAGAAAAATAAAATGAATTCGATATTGAAATCAAGAAAACAAAGTGATTCTACGTTCTCACAGTAATTTAGCATGAAGTGCAGTAAATATAAAAATAAAGCAAATAATTCAAATCATAATCGACGTAAAAAAAAGGAAAATATTATAAAAACGATTCAGGGGAATTAAAATCGGCGGGAAATACAAAAATTTCATTACAATAGAAAAAAATTAAACTAACATTAAATATAAAATGAAGGAAAAAATCAGAATTTATTATCTAGAATGAAAACAAAAAGAACACACAATAAGAAAACGATATATTTCACCTAAAAAAAAAATATAATATTCAATTAAAAAATAAAACAAATTAGAGAAATGATGATTAAATTGAAATCAAGAAAACAAAGAGATTCTAAGTCCCCATAGTAATTCGGTACGAAGTGGAGAACGCAATAAACGACGAAAGACTTTTATACCAAGCGGAAATACGCGAACGCATATACTCATCAAAACGAGACTTTCCCAACTTTCCTGCCGGTGGCTAATGACAAAGCGCCGTAGTGCTCGACTCGATGTTCCACGTTGAGACGTAGTTGTATCTCCCGTCCGGTCAGGGCGAAAGTGATGACGATAGACTACTTGATAATTCGTAACGCGTATGTCGAATAAATAAATAAATAAATAAAATATGAAGAAAAAACAAAAAAATTCAAAAAATAACGAGCATCCTCTCGATTTTCAGACCATTATTATTATTATTATTATTTTCGTTTTATTCTTACCGTTGCCTTTATTCGGCCAATTACGGGTGGTCGATAAGGCCCGCACGACCGGCGATTCCGGCCACGTAATAACCGGGAGTAACGGACGAGGAAGGTGGGATCGAGAAAATAAAAATAATAATAAAAATGATTTGCTCGACGCGAACGAGCTCTCGGAGGGCCCTGTGTCCTCCTCATCTCACAACAGACCCACAATTACCATTTCTCTTTTTTTCATTTAGTACACGTTACGATCGAGGGTCAAGGCTATACCCCAATTTATACGAACCTCCCAAATTTCTGCCATCGGCACTTCCATCATTTACCCTCTTCTTGCAACTCTTTTTATTTTGCTTTTTCAAGAGGCAGCCAAAAAAATCTTTCATCGTGCAATTTTCGGTTAACCGACGATCTCGTTTGTCCCCCATAAAAAAATATCGTATGGAATAATAAGAATGATGATAATAATAATAATAATAGCTATTATAATAATTGTGACAATAACAATAATAATAACAACGAGAATGACAATGATCGTTACGTTGATAAAAATGATGACGATCATTGCTGTCGATAAAAGGCGAAACGGGTGATACGAGTCTCGAGCGAACGATCGAATATCCCCGATGATTCACCTTTTTTAATAATATTCAAGAATTACGAAAGAGGCAAGGAAACGATCGCAAGAGTTACTCTTGGATTATAATATTATTACGACGAATTGATATTCACCTGTGTGATTATTAGTCCGCGAGTCAATTATCACGGTTACTGGGCTCACGTATCGTCGATTTATTTAGCCACCGTAGAGAGCGAAGAGAGAGAGAGAGAGAGACAGAGAGACAGAGAGAGAGAGAGGGAGAGAGAGCGAGAGAGAGAGAGCGAGAGAAAAAGAGAGAGCGAATATATATATCGTACCGATCGAGGGGGCAAGAGAATTCGAGGCGCTCTAGAAAAAGAAAAAAAAGTAGCGCGCAATTTACTCGCCTCTTCGTGAATCTTGTGGAATCGTCCGAGTTTCGCTTCGAAGCTCATGAAGTCATAGCTCCCCCGCCCTCTCTGCCGTATGATACCGCAAGATGAGAACAAAATCACAACGGGAGAAACGTTTCTCGCTTTGTGTGCAATTTTTGTACATTCTTTTTCTTACATTTTTCTTTTTTTTTAGGCGTATTAAACGCAGAGTGGATATTTGCAAAGTCTGTCGCTCCACAAAAAAACAGCAAAATGTGGAAACACGTATTCGAGATATGCCGGTTTCGTGTACAGGCAATTAAACACGTACGTGCGCTTTAGACGCGACGCCATCGCGCTGTTGTGCTCTTCTACAATCCATATAGGACACTGTATATAGATATACATAGGTATGTATATAGTATGCTATATAGATTGTATAATATAATACAATATAATATAATATATCATAATAATATATTATATTATATTATATTATATCATAATATATTATATTATGTTATATTATATTATACTATACTATATCATATTATATTATATTATATTATATTATATTATATTATATTATATTATATTATATTATATTATATTATATTATATTATATTATATTATATTATATTATATTATATTATATTATATTATATTATATTATATTATATTATATTATATTATATTATATTATATTATATTATATTATATTATATTATATTATATTATATTATATTATATTATATTATATTATATTATATTATATTATATTATATTATATTATATTATATTATATTATATTATATTGTGATATATTATATTACATTATGTGATATTACATATATATTTATGCAATCTGAAGTTGGCAAATGTGTTTAAGAATTACGGAGTAAACTGCGTTTATACGTATGTGTATATACATACATATATATATATGTAAATGTATAATGTGCATAGAATCCTCGATGTGTTATATTATGCTGGACAGCTGCAGCAGGCTTTTCTGAGATTTACGAGTCGGCTTAGTTCGTATAACAAATTTTGATTTTTTTATTTCATCCTTTTACTTTCTTTTCGTTATTTCTTTCCTTCTTACCATTCCTTTTGTGTGTTACACACAGAAAAAATATTTGTTTATGCGATGTTATTTAAGACTTATTACTGTCTCGTGTTCCTTTGAGTCGATATGCACATTGCTCTTTATGTGCGTGTGTGTATGAGCGTGTAAGTATAAGTGAGATATATTTAGAGATAAAGATTGAATTGATTTCTTCCTCCCTCTTGCGGATATCTTTGTCGGAATATTATTAAGAGTATCGCGCATGCTCGCTGTTTACTCCCCCCCCCCCCCCCCCCCCCCCCTCGCGAGCCCCTTATAAGTTATACGATCTTACTCGCAATCTAATCGGGCCAGTTTATTTCGCGAGACGAGACCTTGCGAGTGTCGAGGAGCGAGAAGGGGAGGGGGAAAGAGCGATCATCGGTGGAAGGATGTGAAATAATATGGGAATGGGCGAGAAGCCAGAATTTTTTATCTCACAGTTGGAGAATGAAGAGAGAGAGAGAGAGTTTCAGAAGCACATTCGTTACGTTAATTACGCGGTCAAGATACGAAGCGAGGAGAGAAAATGAGAAGAAAAAAGAGATTGAACTCGAGAGGCGTGTATTGATATGAAAAATAAACAGAAAACAAAAAATCTTTGGGATAATTCGCGAGATTTATCGATACGTTGAAATGTTGTAATTACGAGCTGTCGTCGGCGGGGGCCTATCGTTTGAAAAATTCGACGATAGTAATAAATCGAAGAGTACGAAGAAAAACGAAACGAAAGAATCGTCTGGTTACGAAAAAAAATTAATCTTCGTCGGCCATGAATGACGGTGATCAAAATAATTGAATTTTGTTCGAATAAAAATTGAATAATTGAATTAAAATTGCAAAAATTAAATATTTGTTGATAAAATAAGATTCAGGTTGAAAAAATTATAATTTTCGTCGGCGATGAATGACGGTGATCAAAATAATTGAATTTTGTTCAAATTAAAAATTGAATAATTCAGCTAAAAATGTAACAATCAAATATTTATTATAACAAAATAAGACTCATCGTTAGATTCGACGAGCCTTCGATTTTTATATTTAAGATTCGAAATTATCATAATATTACGAGCGAATTAACGTATCGTCGCATTTCTTCGTTGTAACGCGTCTATTGTGCGAATCGCGCGGTTAACGTACCGTCGATAATTTCTAATCAAGATCGTTTCATCCCAGCTCGTATCTGGCGAATCGGCGTCGATGCCTCCTCCAAAAAAAAAAAAAAAAAAAAAAAAAAAAAAAACATATAGAGAACTCGTCTCATAGTCGGATCGATAGAGGAGAAAAAAAAATAAAAGAGAACGCGCCGTTCGATCGTCGCAATAAATTTAATTTCAAAGACGTCCTTTCGATCCGGTTCTTTCATCGATTCAGCGACGCTGTCGTGTGCTCGATAGAAAAATGGAAGAAATAATCAAGGATGGGAGATTGATTGATTGATTGATTGATTGATAGAGTTTTATTATACCGTAGCATTGCTATAGGGTAACATTACAGAATAAAGCACAATGTAAAAGTTAATACTAAGACTAAGAATAATACAAAAATAAAGATAGACTAAACTAAAGATAGAATGTTGATGTGAAACATAGCAATCATAAGTAAGACTAAACATAAGGGTACAAATAGAAATAAAAGTAAAAATAAAAATAAAAATAACAGTGAAAACAAAAATGAAAATAAACTAAAAATAAACTAAAAATAGCATAAACAGAACCAAAGATGGAGAATTTCCATGGCGGTGCTTAGCGGCAGAAGCACAGATAAAAAATAAAACATAAACGAGAAACTAACATGAAGAAAAGTAGATAGCAAATAAATGAGAATCTATGACCTTAACTCGAGAAGAACGTAACAACCAAAGGACGAAAGCACAGAGTCTGAATAGGAAAACACCATTAATCAGATTAATGAGTATATTGCTCAGTTTATTGCTCGCTCTGCTCAGAGATCAGGAGGTACTCCATAAGGCTACTCTTGAACGTGTCTAGCGATGACAATTCCTTAATGTCAGACGGAAGTGACCGCCAGAGGTACGCAGCGGACAATCGAAATGAATGCTGGAGGGTGGTTGTCCTATGACATGGGATGTGAAAGACCGGTTGTTCGGCCAGTCTTTCCGACCTTCTGATGCCCTGCAGTGCCCTAGGCAGCAGCACATCCAGGTACGGCGGGACGCGTAAGAACAACGCTTGGTAAATTGTGATCGCTAGAAAATAATTGCGGCGCCCTTTCACTGATAACCATTTTAATCTATGACGATATGGGGAGATTCTCACGTCACGTCGCAGGTCAAAGATGTACCTTATGCAACAATTTAGCAACCTCTCCAGCACACCGTTCAGTTCTGCCGTGATGTCATGATAGACAAGGCAGCAATAGTCGAAGTGAGGGAAAATCAGTGTGGTCACTAATTTAATTCTCACCTCGGTTGATAGCGACCCCTTATGGTACTTTAGTCTGTGCAGTGTAGCATGCACTTTTTGCGAGACGGCAGAAATATGCTTCCTCCACGAGAGGTCTGCCTGAAATATAACCCCCAAGTTCCTTGCCTCGGTGACATACGGCAGGTGCGCCCCATCTAGAGTGATGGGGGACAGCTCACCCAAGTTAAGTGCGTTTACATAGGCTCTACTCCCAATGACCATTGCCTTCGTCTTTGCGGAGTTTAGGACAAGACCATTCGAGCGCGCGAACTGTCCCACAGCCGTCACATCTTGGCCGATTTTCGCAAGGGCGCTGTCTATCTCAGATGGAAAAGATTGCAAATAGATTTGGATGTCGTCCGCGAAGATCATGCGATCGCAGTGATTCAGGCAGTCCCCTATATCATTGATATACAATGAAAATAGTAACGGTCCCAAAACTGAACCTTGTGGTACTCCTGCCGACGTGTGTGAAGATATGGAACAGCTACCACGCTCATCCACGACAATTTGTGACCTCGCAGTCAAATACGAGAAGCACCACTCGAGAACAGTATCGGCGAAGCCCAGCCGCTTGAGTTTTCTCAAAAGATTGAGGTGCGGAACGGTATCGAACGCCTTGCTGAAATCGAACAACACCACAATCGTTACTTTGCGTTCGTCGATGCCCCTCCTGATATCTTCAGAGACTCTTACCAGAGCAGTCTGTGTGCTGAACGACACACGATAAGCAGATTGTCTGGGATCGATTTTATTATTGGTCTCCAGATGCCTGGTCATTTGATCAAATACAACTCTTTCAAGGAGTTTTGATAGTTCAGGTAGAGAAGCAATCGGCCGCGTGTCCACTGGCGAACGCGGAATTTTTACTTTCAGTAGAGGGCGGATGAATGCCGTTTTCCACAATTTAGGGAAGTGCCGTATGCGGATGCTAAGATTAATGATTTTCAGCATGATGCCGAGCAGCCATGGAAGGGCCTTGTCAATTAAGAATTTTGAGATGCCATCCGAACCGACACTAAGCGACGTCCAAGACGAGCGTCGCAAAATGCGTAGAACCGACTCTCTCGAGGTTTGTGAAAATGAGAACGAGTTCTCCTCGCTTGGAGTTTCAGCCAACATGAACTCAAACTCTTCACGTGTTAGCTCCGGGGCCGACGCCGTGATTGTTGCATAATGTGCGTTTAGTTCGTCAGGGGTGAAAAAGTAGAAGGGCGACGGCAGGCGCGGTTTGACTAAACCCAAGCTCCTCAGTTGCTTCCACATCTGCTTGGGGTCATCTATCGTACCGAGTGTAGCTAACAAGAAGTCGCTTTTCGCCTTCCTGATCCTGACAGTTACTTCATCTCTGACTCGTCGGTACATGATGAAACCTAATACGTTATTTGATCGTTTTACTCGCTTGTACAAGTTGTTTTTGTACCTGATGCATTGTTTCAGCTCAGCAGTAAGCCATGGAACTGGCGGTTTCTTAGCAACAAACGTTTTAAGAGGTGCAAAACGATCGAAAATAGAGCACAAAGTCTGCGTAACTGTGTCTAACTGCCGGTCAAGCTCAACGCCCGAGTCAATAGTCGCAGCGTCGAACAAATTTGACGGCGGCAGTGAATATTGAACTGCATTGATAAAATCGTTGTCCTTAAAGTCCCTCAGACAACGCTTGGTAATCATACGCGGTGCAACCTTCCTCACATTAAGTGCAAATTGGAGCGATATGATATCATGGCCTGCGATGAAGGGAGACGACGACCTATTATACTGCACCAATTTTTCCTCACTGTCAAGTATAAATATATCGAGCCACGAGTCACAGTGAGCAGTGTGATAGGTGGCTTCTGAAGGAACAAGGAACAATGAGTGCGAGAGAATGAAATTGCGAAGATATTTGGAAGCATAATCATTGAGTAGCATGTTGCAATTTAAATCTCCGACGATCATTGAATTGTTATAGGAGTGAGCGTAACGGTCCCAGGCCTGTTCAAATTTGTGGAGAAAGTGCCCTTTTGGCCTCCTATACATGGAGGTAAATAGTATCCTCTCGCGATCACCTTGCGATACTTCGAGAATGATGTACTCCGGAGAGTTGGAGAATTTATTGGGCGACACATCTAAAACTTTAGCTTTTAGGGTGTGATGTATATAGCATGCAACACCCCCACCCTCTTTGCCTTCGCGATCATTGCGGATAAGAAAATAATTGTCAATTTTAACGAGTTCATCCAGAATGTGTGAATGCAACCACGTTTCGGAAACTGAAATCACATGACACGGGTTCTGATCGAAGAAAATTCTGACAAGATCGATGTGAGCAAGAAGTGAGTTGGCATTGAAATGCACAACCCTAATATTCTGATCGGACAGAGACGGATCGGGAGTGCCGATACTGGTGGGCGCTAACGACGGTGCAGGGAGTCAGATCAGCTGCTCGAGATCCTCAGCCGACCGAATTTCAATTTTGGGTGACCCATCGTCTTTCCTAGCGTAGATTGCTTCGCCCTTCACCCACACATATTTATACGACGCAACCTTAGCTCGCTCCTTCGACAGTCGCAACAGCTTGTAGCAGTATGCCGACAAAAGTTCATTGACGAACACATTTCCTTTCGTATTAATGTTAAAGACCTCACTGGCCTTCAAGTCGCGCTTCAGTCTTTTAGCATTAATGATTGCATCACGTACGACACCAGATGTAAGAGTTAAAACAATTGAAAAACGCCGCGCTTCTCTCTCGCCGCCTGACTCATTCGCAGCAGTCGAAGCATTCGCAACCGATCGTTGTTTACGTGCCATAATGCGCGCCGCGATTATATGACCTGCCAACTCGTTAAGACCTAGCGCCGCTAGTACCTTTATTGCTATCGTCTTAGGAGGATCCTTAACCACGTCAGGTATACCGGCTACAATGATCTCACCAGATCTTTGATCACTGGCCGGACTACTAACCAGTTTACGGAGGTCAGATCTCAGTTCACAAATCTCTTGCGCGAGTTTTACATTTTTTCCTTCAAGAGACTCAATTTTTTCCGCATGCGCAGAGATTACCCGAACTATCTTAGGAATTTCAATTAGCTTTTCATTCATTGCTGCAATGGAAGCACGCAGCGCCGGAATTTCACTGAGCGAAGTGTTCATTTTGTCAATAGACTCGCGTAGCTCAGCAGCTTGTAGCTTAGATTCTGCGCTTGACTGGCTAAACTTAGCCATAATCCTATCAAGCCATACAGGTTCCTCATCTCGAGAACGCGAGCTAAGCGCAGAGATTGAAGGATCGGAAGAAGAATGAGAGGCATCCATGGCAGCAACGCTCGACTCACAAGAAGTATTCTCAGATTTCTGACAGACAGAGTATTTTAGGCAGCCCGGGTGGAACACACGATTGCAGTATTTGCAAGTAATCGGATTATTAGCAATATACCTATGACACCGGCCACACCGCGGCATACGTACGGCTATTTGATTTATCTAAATGAACAGTACCGCCAATAGTAGAGGCGAGTGTTGACCCGATGTCGATCGCTCGCTGCTATGTGACGAATGATGGTATACTTTGTGCTCCGCTCGCTGCTAAGTATGATATCGAAACTCACTCGCGATGATATAGTACGTGCTAGGTACTATGTATTCGTTGTGAGCGCAAGCGCGAACCAAGGCTAGATTATTCGGTTTGTCAACTTATCGATGCTCCCGATAGTAGAGGGGGGTGATCCACCGACGGCCGATCGATTTTCGATATGTCAATGTAGATCACGCGCTGCGGTGAGACGAATGGTAATACGCGATGTGCGTCGCTCTCTGATAAGTACGATGTCGGTACTCTCTTGCCCTGATATTGCAGGTGACCGTAGATAACTGTTGTGGGCGCATGCGCAAACACGGGACATCTGACAGAGAGGACAACGTCACGGCCAGTCAACCGAAATTCCCAAAGTTAGGTTATGAAAAATGTCACAGCTTTTCCTCACAATTTCCCAACGCCAGAGACGAATTTGGAGAATCTCATAGGAAAAAGCGACGAAAAGCTTTATGGTGCGAGCTTTGCGCCTAAAACAAAAACGCCCGTGGGCAGTCGCGCGACAGAGATAAATCTTAAAAGCGGAGCCGTTATTGAGGCGTGTGTAACGTACTCACCGCAACAGAGAGAGAGAGGGAGAGAGAGAGAGAGAGAGACAGACAGAGAGAGAGAGAGAGAGAGAGAGAGAGCGGAGCGTAGAAACTTCAGTACGAAGAGATAACGAAAGATAATACAATTTATAAAACAAAACAACAAAAGATGACACAAAAAATAAAATAACGAACAACAAAGAATTACGAAGGAAAATAAAATTAAAAAAAAAAATTAAATTAAAAAAACAAAAAACACGAAGGAGATAGAGAAAGGTTTAATTAATCGCGCGAAAGGCGTATAATTGCGCGAGCGTC